>RJWJ010027228.1:0-22415 GCA_004363605.1 Indri indri
GGCTTCCATTCAATCAGGCTTGTTGTTATTGTTCTATAAACTTTGATAATTACTTTTCATTTGTAAGGCATTGTTATTCAAGAATGAAATCCATTGCCATTTCTTTTTTTAATGCTTAATTTCATTCTTAATTTTAAAAGTGGAATCAAAGTGACAAAATTTTGCATACTTTACCTATCAGATTAGCATTTCTTTTTTTGTTTTTAATTTTATTTCTGACTCGTAATCTTTTTAATTTAAAAGTTTCTTGAGTAGATAATACTTGATATGGCTTAATATTCAGAAATTTAAACCGTTATAAAATGAAATCTTGCTCTTCTACCTTGAACTCCAAATTATCAGATCCTCATCTGAACTAAATAATATTATCAATGTTTTATGTATCATTCCAGAAATGTTATATTTTATATGTTTTGTATACACATATGCATATATATGTGTATATATTTTCTTTTCATATAGAAATACATCACTGTTATGCATATTACTCATATATATTTCACTTAAAATACATCTTCAAGGCTATTTCATATTGATAAGTAGAAAATTTCCACTTAGATTTTTTGTTCATGGCTGAATTGGCAACGTGTGATATATTACAATATAGCCAATCATTTTCAAATGAACATTATACCCTTCGCAATCTTTTGCAATTACTAACAATGGTATATTCATTAATTGCGTATCTGCATTGTTTCCCATATGTGTGAATTAATCTTTAGGATAAATTGGAAATGAAATTGTTGACCAAAGAATATCTATAATTTATAATGTTGATAGATTCTCAATTGCCCGTCATACTCGTTATACCAATTTGGACACCCACAATTACAACGTGATAGTTCTAATTTTTTGAGACATTTTCTAATAAAAATGATTATACTTTTGTCTTTGACCAGGTGGTAGGTGAAAAATCATACATTAGTGAAGTTATGTCTTTCCTGTCTTTCTCATAGTATAAGAGATTGGGCATTTTTTCATATGTTTTAGAGTCCTTTTTATATCCTTTTTAATGACCTACCTTTTCCCAATTTCTCTATTGTATTTTTAGTCTTCTTCACATTGATTTATAGGTATTCTTTATCTGTAGATAATGTTTATATATTTGTTTCATGAGTTGTACATTTATAATATCTAGAGGAATTTCTAAGATTTTTACGTGTTAAATTTAAGTATTGGCTCAATTTAAAATTTATTGATTTTTAACAACTGAAGAATGGACCCAACTTTACTTTTGCAATATGATTATCAGGTCCCAGTACAGTTTATTCAATAATTCAGATTTCCCCCACAAATTAGTATGCCACCATGTATTTTAAATTTTAATTTGTGTTTGTTACTGTATTAGCTTTTTTGCATTTCATTGCTCATTCATTTCATTCATTAATGAGTACCAGAATATTAATTGTAAGGTTTTTTTAATATCTAAAAGTATGAATTCCTCCTTATTGCTTTCTTTTTCAAAATTCTCTTGGACACATTTCCTAGTTTATTACTACTTGAATATTGACTTGAATAAACAATATCCTGTAGTCACTTTTTCTTGGAATTGACCTAAATTTTCAGATTATTTTAAAGAGAAGTGACATCTTTACACCTTGTCTTCCCCAAAGAAGGTATATTATTACATTTGATTGAGATGTTTTTATGTCCTCTACAAATACTTTGAAGTTATTTTTGTATAAATATTTCCCCATTCTTAGTGCTAGCCCTAGGTATTTTGTCTGTCATTGCTATTGTAAATGAGCTTCTTTTATTATATGTTTTATGTATAAAAGTGATGGATTATACTTTTATCCAGATACCTTCATAATGTCTTCTTTGTTTGGATAGTTTTTCCACTAGATCTAATGTTGTGTTCCAGGTATACAGTCATATCATCTGAATAAAGCAGTGATTTTCAACATATATTACAATTTTTATACCTCTAATTCATTTTCTTATTTTTCCCACTGGCTGAGTTCCAAATCAATGTTTTTTTGATAGTGGTGTTAGTGGACATAACTATCTTTTTTTAATTTTAATGTGAGTGTTCCTATTAATTATCCGTTTTGCATGATGTCATCTTGGGGTTGAGACAGATGGTCGGTATGATGTGCAAGGATGTATGTATCCACACTTTACAATTTTATTTATTATCAAAAAATAACAGGTATAAAAGTTCATCAAAGCATTATAGTTACTTATGTCAATGACCATTTTTCCTCCCTGGATATGTTGAATTATACAGTAGATTCCTAAATAGTAAACCATATTTGCAGTACCATAATTAACCTCACCTCTTCCTGGTGTATGGAATATTCTGTTTAATAATAATCTATTTAAGATTTGCATTGATTTTAAGTAATTTTGACTGTAAGGTTGTTTTTTTTTTTTTCATGTATGTAGTCTTCCTGGGTTTAAATACTAATACAATGACTACTTTGTGAAAAACTATTTGGTCATTTTTCCTCTTTTGCTGTATTCTGGGATATCTTAAATAGAATGAGAATCATCTATTTCATTTTACCTTTTCTCAGAATTTCCTCATGAAAATGACTGTATCTAGTTCTTGTTCTGTGGAGTTTGCAGGATAGCCTTTGTGTGAAGTCTGAAGCTGTGAAAGGTTTAAGATTGTACCCTATTTGCAAGCTAACAAGTCAATCTGACATAGCTGGCTGGATGTCAAATCAGACTTTTATTTACTCACAGCAGTAACAGCAGCTAGAATAAGTTCACGGCACAGGCTCCTCACACCCAATTCTCTACAGGGCAACATGATGGGAGCCAGATGGTTATATCAGTATGTACAGAAATTAGAAACTGCTCATCCCTCCCATGACTGATAAAAACAAAAAAGAGATAGAGATGGAGAGGGAGATGGAAATGGAAATAGAGATATTATCTTTTATTCTGCAATATAAATACATCATCCTTTGGGGAAGGAGGGTAAGTTCTATACCCTGGAATATCTAAATGTCTTTGTTTCAATCTCAGGTTTTCGGCAACTTTTGCTACTGTCCTGCAATAACGATAAAAAGGCTCACTGTTCATTTCACATCCTATGACTTGATTTTATAACTTACAGTATCACTACTTATTTCTTGGTCAACTACTAAAAACCATGATGTCAAATTCAAGGAACCTGGCCAGGCCCAGTGACTCAGTGCTAATCCTAGCACTCTGGGAGGCCGAGGTGGGCAGATCCTTTGAGCTCAGGAGTTCCAGATCAGCCTGAGCAAGAGCGAGACCCCGTCTCTACTAAAAATAGAAATTAGCTGGACAACTAAAAATACATATAGAAAAAATTAGCCGGGCATGGTGGCACATGCCTGTAGTCTCAGCTCCTCGGGAGGCTGAGGCAGAAGGATCGCTTGAGCCCAGGAGTTTGAGGTTGCTGTGCGCTAGGCTGATGTGTTGGCAGCCTGCCATTTTTCCAAGAAACTATAGTCTTAAAGCCCTCTTAATCATTACAAGCAAGCATATTCTCTACACCAAAAGTCATACCATTTTTTTTTTTCTTAAGATACAGGGTCTTGCTATATTGCCTGAGCTGGTCTTGAATTTCTGGGCTCAAGCAATCCTGCCTCAGCTTCCAGAGTAGCTGGGATTACAGGTATGCACCACTATGCCCATTCATACTAGATTTTAACTAGTGTGATTGGAGTGCTCTTTAAAGTGAAAGAGAATATATATTATTGTTGAGGAAAATACAAAATTATAAGAAATGATATAATAAGCAATTTAAAAATTATCATAGTGTTTAATCCTACATTATCATAAACAATTAAATTTAAAATAGTTTATTTAAATTTTTCTCTAGTTATCTCACAATATATTTTAAAAAGAGAAAGCCTGAAAAATTGTTTCTTTCCTATTTAAAATTGCTTTTCACCCTTATCTCCAAGAGCAATGCAAATAAATGTTTTACTTTAATGGTGTGTATTTTAAAATGTCCCTTAAAATTGCCAGTTTTGCAGTTTGTAGGAAGAAAAGCCACTTAAAGTATCCACTTTAAAACAAAATTTAATAAAACCTTTGTAACCACAGCAGGAAAAGAGGAAATAACACTTAAGCAATGATGTTAAAAGGCCATTTATTTAAGCATTCATTTCCTCACACATACAGGAAATGAAATGCAAACAAACTAACTAAATATAGGTTTTTAATCTAGGCCTCAGCAGTCTGTACATTCAGAAAAAAAAAAATATTGCTACTTCAATGAGTAGAATAGGAAAAGTGAACTTATGAGTAAAGAATTATATATAAATGATGAAACTCTTCATTATATTTAACATAAAATGTTGTAAAATACAATATAGATATTCTGTAGCTTGACCAGAGCCCAATATAAAGCAAGGCCCTAGGACTGGAGGAGAGATTTCCAGAAGAAATCTCATTTCTTCACTGATGCCATAGCCTAGGACAATTAGATCAATTACTTTGAAATTAAGCTATTTCTAAACTCACATTTTATTTGAAAAATACTGTTACATAAACATAGATAGTAATAAAAATAACCCTATTTTTTTATTTCCAGAACTGGCAAAATGGTACACAAGAAACAATCCTAAAGATTAGGTACTAGGCTTTGCCTCATCATTTCTTTTCTTATTATATTGAATTTTCTAACACTCCACATTTAGAAATGAACACTTCCACATGCTTTTTTTCAGTAGTGTTGTAATTTTTGGTTACTCATCCAAGGTTAATTGAGATGAAGAGTGAGGAAATGATGCATTTAAAAGGTTCAGACAGATACACAAATCATAAATATGTTATAACACCAAGCAAATTCTCAGTGTCTATGTGTAAATGTGCTGTGTGTGTGTGTGTGTGTGTGTGTGTGTGTGTGTGTGTGTGTATGCCCATGAGTAATTTGGCAAGCACAGATATCAACTTTCCATTCTGAAAGATGATTTTAACTAGAGAACAATAATTCAGGCCTCCTTAAGTAAAAAAGCTATTGATTTTCACTAGGTTTTAAGCATGACTCAATAACATGCTGTTTTCATTTTCAAAAATTATTTTAATAATTTATAAATCCTCCAACAATGAAGCATCAAAATATAAGTTTAAAGAACAGATTTTAAAATCAAAACACATTCAAGGATTTCCAGAAAAAAATACAAATAAGGCAAAAGGGATTCTTTAAATAATCATAAATGTATTAATATAAGATATTCATTCAATACTTAACTGGCAAATATAGTCTTTCTGATGTGAGATTTTCAAAACAGATTCAGTACATGCACAATGGGTGTCTAAAGTTGTTTATTTAAAAAAAAACATATTTATGCTTCATGGTAATCCCTTAATAATTATGGAAAGTTATCGAGATTATATCTGAACCAGTAAACCTATAAGAATGGGTAAAATCTCAAGTCAAAAGAATGAATAAGTTATTCTTCAGACTGAAAAAATAGTAAGAGTAAAAGAATTTGGGAGCAATAAAGATGGAGGAATCACAGAAGATCCTGAAAATTATAAAGGGCCCCAAATTCCAACTGCGAAATAGAGCAGGCTGTACATTAGTGTTAAGATAGGAGTAGAGTTCTTAAAGTTGAAATGAATGAAAGAATTGTGAAAATGTTTACCAAATGTAAAAGATGGAGTTTGATTTAAGAGCCAGTAAAAGTTTGTTTTCAGACATGTATTTCAGTAGGCTAGATATCATATACTTCAAGTGTCCAGCAATTAATAAGCAATTCAAATATGGAATTTAAAAAAAGAACATCAACTATTTTGCCATAAGTAAGTCTCTGTGAGATTATACTTTTCAAACTATTTTAAATAATTTTATTAAAAAACTGATTTGACAATAATCTTTATGAAAATGATGCATGTTGATGTTTTGTGAGCTGACAAAACAGAGAAAACCCTTGATCTGTAATTCTTGTGTGTTTAGACAAACATGTCTTAAGAAAAGCTGCCAATGAGGAGACATGGAAATAATTATCCGAGAAAGAGAAGAATTGAGAGAGCATGTTGCTGTGGGGTAAACTGGAGCAGATAATATCCAACTGAAATCCGTGCCCTCAAATGTTGTGGGGGCATCAATTAAAAAGAAATTGAAAACAAGAAGTCATCAATGCCCTGTAAGACGAAGTGACTGATGAAGTAAGAGAAGTGAGGAGTTTACTCCACGTTTTCATTAAGATTTGAAGGGAAATAAATGGCAGTTCTAAAGTAAAATTTTTCAGAGGTGGGAGGTTCAGTAAGAATGTTAATCTAGTCCGAGAAAATATAAGTGAGAATAATCCATCAGCCATCTATGCTGTCAGTTGGGCAGCACTTCAGTGATCTGGAAGTCCCCTCCACTTCAGTCTCCTACTACAATTGTGACACACTACCCCATAGTCTGCCTGAACACCTCTACTGCTTACGTGTTAATTATAAACTCATTCTTTTTACCAAAAGACTCATATTTCTCTCTTCATTTTCATTGTACTTCTTTGATCTCAAGCAACAAGGACACTTCTAGTTCCTCTCTGTATAGCAGACTCTTCCAATCCTCTCTTTTAACCTCAATCAAGCACTACTTGATTAAACCAGTCCTTCTCTACATTTCCTGCAGGCTGCTGTATAAAGTGACACAATAGCGACATTTTACACATGATGAAGAAAATCAAGGCTTGAAAGCCAACTTAAAAGCTGCCTCCTAATATTCTTCGTGTTTCTGAAATCACACTTTTCTCATTTTTACAGCAACCAATTAATTCATATCAATTTCTTCAACATATTCTCTTGAATGCTTTTTCAACTCTAATTACTACCTCAGCATCATTTAGATCCCCTTTCTTTTTTTTTTATTTTTTTATTGTTTGTTATTATAGGGGTACAGATGTTTAGGTTACATATGTTGCCCTTGCCCCCCCTAGATCCCCTTTCTAGCCAAAATATTTGAATTTTCTTTTCTTCACTTCTTATTTAGTACTCTCACAATGCCTTTGAAACTGATTTTTATAGATATATTAATTTGTTTGAGATACTAAATCCCCAGAAGGCAAATCTTACTTTTTCATTATACTTTTTTATCAGCAGCTTTTAATACTTCTCATAAGGGTTTTCTTAAATATTGCCCGTTACTACAATAAACTCTGCAGGGTTTGATCCTTCCTATGTTGACTCAAGCAGTACAAAAGCAATCCATGCAACCAAAACATTTGTACCCCCACGATATTCTGAAATTTTAAAAAAACAAAATTTAAAAAAATTAATTGAATTAATAAACAAAAAGTATTCAGGAAAGAAAATATCTAAATTTTGTTTCCTGGCATAAGACCTCACATATTTTAGGCAAACGGAGAATGGACAGGAAATCCTCCCACCTCAGTGAAAGACCCAGTCAAAAAATCCACTGCTTCTGGAGAGAGGTAGAAGCAAAACCCTTCTTCCTTTGAAGGAGGGATAGGAAAACCTCCTACCTTCAGGACACAAGTAAAGATCTTCTGCTTCTGGAAGACAGGAAGAAGCAAAAACTCTCTGCACTTGGGAGATGAGTGGGAAACATGCTGTGGTCCACAATACTGAATCAATAAAAATGTTTCAGTGGGTAAGACAGAGGAGGAGAGATAAACAATCCTTTCCCTTCTAAGACCCAAAAATAGAAGTCAGAGTTTGGCTCCCACAAATAGGCAATTGACTCAATTTCACACAATAAAGAGAAGATTTATGTCCATTTCTGAGAGTAATATTATTTATCTTTGTCTCTACTGATGTCACATTTTTTGACATTCAATTTAAAAAAATCATGAGACACAATAAAGCAAGAAAAAACCTAACCATTATCAAGAGATGAAGCAATCGATAGACTCAAAGATGCAAGTACAAAAAAAGTCAAATGAAAATGCTAGAAATAAAAAATACAATGTAATAGATGAGGAATTTCTTTGATGGACTTATCAAAAGTTTGGACATAGGTAAGGAAATAATCAGTGAAAATGAGGAGAAGTGAATAAAAATTATCCAAATTGAAATACAAAGAATAAAATGAGTGTGTATGTTAGGGAGTAGAGGTGGGGAAGGTGGGAACCAGAGAAAAGATCCCAAAGCTGTATGACATTATGAATCAGCACATAAATGTAACTGCATTTTCAGAAAGAAAAAAAGAGAATGGGCAGAAGAAATGTTTAAAAAAATAATGGCCTAGAATTTTCTAATATTAATGAAATACAGCAAACCACACATCCAAGAAGGTAAGAAAAACTCAAAGAGGAAAAATGCAAAAAGCAACACATGAATACACACACAAACACATCATGGCTAAACTACAGAAAGCCAAAAATGACAAGCTAATTTTGAAGGTAGCTAGAGTAGGGAAAAGCAAAACAGAACAAAATAATGCAAACCATTCAAAGAAACAACGGCAATCATTTTACTGTGTGTAAACTATATTTCAAAACATTCTACTGGTATTTATTTCGCAATCGTATGCCAAAACTGGTTAAAAAATCATATGAGCTTCTAAAAGATTTCCAGAAATGTGACAAAATTTAATAACCATTCATGTAAACAATTCTCGTCAAACTAGAAGGAGAAGGGAAATTTATTGATTTGGTAAAGGGCCATACATTTGTTAAATCTTATTGAACTTTGGACAATTTATTGTTTTTAATTTATACCTCAATAAAGTTTATTAACAAAGGAAAAACAATACAAAATTAGACCAAATATAAAATTCAAGTATGCATCATTCCCAAGGAATATATGTAAAGTTACCTGACATAAAACAGTTGAGATAAAATGACTGAAAATAGCAAAAGGTTAAAGAGAATAAATAAGTAAATAATAGTAAAAATAAAATTTAATTCAATCTTTATTTTTAAACACAAGATATTTTATTTTTTTATTTATTTTTAAATTTTTAGAATACTATGAAGTTACAAACATTTTGGTTACATATAATGCCTTTGCATTGACCAAGCCAGACCAACAAGCATGCCCATCACCACACCCATTAGTTGTGAATTTACACATCTCCTCCACCCACATCTCACCTGCCCGGCACCCAGTGAAAATTACTTCCATGTGCACACCTAAGTGTTGTTCAGTTAGTACCAATTTGATGGTGAGTACATGTGGTGCTTGTCTTTCCATTCTAATGATACTTCATTTCAGAGAATGGGCTCTAGCTCTATCCAGGATAATACAAGAGGTGCTAGTTCACCATTGATTTTTATGGCCAAGTAGTACTCCACGGTATACATACACCACATTTTATTAATCTACTCATATATTGATGGGCACCTGGGTTGTTCCCACATCTTTGCAATTGTGAATTGTGCTGCTATAAACATTCAAGTGTAGATGTTTTTGTTATAGAACCACTTTTTTTTCCCCCTTTGGGTAGATGCCTAGCAGTGGAATTGCTGGATCAAATGGTAGTTCGATATTTAGTTCTTTGAGGTATCTTCATATTACTTTCCACAAAGGTTGTACTAGTTTGCAGTACCACTAGCAGTGTTAAGAGTGTTCCTATCTTTCCTCATCCACACCAGCATCTGTTGTTTTGGGACTTTTTGATAAAAGCCATTCTCACTGGAGTTAAGTGATATCTTATTGTGGTATGATTTGCATTTTCCTGATGATTAGAGATGTTGAACACTTTTTTATTTGTTTCCTGGCCATTATTCTTCTTTTGCAAAGTTTCTATTCATGTCCTTTGGACACTTTTTAATGAGGTTGTGATTTTTTCTTGTTGATTTTCCTAAGTTCTGTATAGATTCTAGTTATCAGCCCTTTATCAGATGTGTAGCATGTAAATATTTTCTCCTATTCTGTAGATTGTCTATTCACTCTAATGAAGTTTCCTTAGCTTGCAAAAGCTTTTTCATTTGATCAGATCCCACTTATTTATTTTTGTTGCTGCTGTGATTGCTTTGTGGGTCTTCTTAATAAATTCTTTCCCTAGGCTAATGTCTATAAGAGTTTTTCCAACATTTTCTTCTAGAATTCTTATGGTTTCATGCCTTAGGTTTAAGTCTATTATCCATCAGGAGTTGAGTTTTATGAGAGGAGAGAGGTGCATACTCAGTTTCAGTCTTCTGATGTGGCTATCCAATTTTCCCAGCACCATTTATTGAATAGGGATTCTTTTTCCCAGTGTATATTTTTGTCTGCTTTGTCAAAGATCAGATGACAATATGAAGATGATTTTATATCTGGGTTTTCAGTCCTGTTCCAAAGGTCTATATCTCTGTTCTTGTGCCAGTATCATGCTGTTTTGGTTACTATAGCCTTGTAGTATAGCTTGAAGTCTGGTAGATTGATACCTCCCAATTTGTTCTTTTTGCTTAAGATTGCTTTGGCTATACAGGGTCTTCTCTGGTTCCATATGAAGCATAGAATTATTTTTTCTAGATCTGTGAAAAATGATGATGGTATTCTGATAGGGATTGCATTGATTCTGTAGATCTCTTTAGGTACTATAGACATTTTAACAATATTGATTCTGCTGATCCATGAGCATGGTAGGGTTTTCCCACTGTTTACATCCTCTGCAATTTCTTTTCTCAGTGTTTCATAGTTCTGCCTATATAGGTCTCTCACCTCCTTAGTTAAATATAATTCAATCTTTAGTAAATTATCTAAACGGATCATTTTAAAGTTATTTTATTATGATAAAATATGCATAACAAAATTTATCATTTCAGCTATTTTAAGCATTCAGTGGAATTAAGTTATATTATGTGCAATGTTGTGCAGCCATTGCCATTATCCATCTTCAGAAATTTTTCATCATTCCATATTAAAACCACTCAATAAATAATAATTTTCCATTCTCCTACTCCTCTACTGCCTCATAACCAGGGGTTACTTTCTGTATCTATGAATTTGACTACTCTAGATACCTCATATAAGTGGAATCACACAATATTTGTCTTTCTGAATCTGGCATAGCATAGTATCTTCAAGCATATATCAGAATTCCATTCCTTTTTAAGGCTGAATAATACTCCATTATATGTATATACTATATTTGTTTATCCATTCATCAGTGGATGGACATATGGTTGTTTTCACTTGTTGGTTATTGAGAAAAATGCTGCTAAAAACATTAGGACACATATCTCTTGAAGTTCCTCTTTCAATTATTTTGAGTATATTATCAGAAGTGGAATTGCTGAATCAAATGGAAATTTTATGTTTAATTTTTTGAGCAACCATCATACTATTTTTCACAACAGCAGCGCTATTTTATGTTCCCACCAGTAGTGCACAAAGGTTCCAATTTCTCCACATCCATGCCAACACTTGTTTTCTATTTGTTTGTTGTTTGTTTTCTTTTCTTTTTATTTTTATGTAATAGACATCATAATGAATGTAAACTGGTATCTCATTCTGGTTTTAATTTCCATTTCTTTAATGATTAATGATGTTGAATATCTTTTCACATGCTTATTAGCCATTTGTATATCTTCTTTGGAGAGATGTCTATGCAAGTTCTTTGAATAGTTAAAATACCCATTTTTGAATTTGAATTGGGTGGTTTGTTTTGTGTCACTGAGTTTTAGGACTTCGCTATATATTCTGGATATTAATTAATTACCAGCTATGTGATTTGAAAGTACCATCTCCCATTCTGTGGCTTGTCTTTTTATTATGTTTATGGTATCTTTTGATGGACAAAGCTTTTAATGTAGATGAAGTCCAATTTGTCTATTTTTTATTTTATTGCCTATGTCTTTGGTGCTATATCCAAGAAATTACTGTCACATCCAGTATCATAAAAAGTTTTCTTTTTGTTTTTTTTCTAAGTATGTTATAGTTTTTGCTCTTACATTTAGATCTGTGATCCATTTTTAATTATATTTTGTATGTGTTATAAGGTAAGGGTCCAACTTTATTCCTTTTCATTTAGACATCCAGTTTTCCCAACACTATTTATTGAAAAAGAAACTATCCTTTCCTCATCCAAAGGTCTTGGTGTTCTTGTCAAAAATCATTTTATCATATATGGGAGATTTTCTTTCTGGGCTCTCATTTTATTTGTTCATATGTCTGACTTTATGCTAATACAATACTGTTTTGATTACTGAAGCTCTGTAATACATTTTGAAATCAGGAAATGTGAGATATGCATATTTGTTCTTTTTTTAAAGATTGGTTTGGCTCTTTGGAGTCCCTTGAGATTCCATATGAATTTTAAGGTGGACTTTTCTAATTCTGCAAAAAAAAAAAAAATGTTATTAGAATTATAACAGGGATCACACTGAATCTATAGATTGCTTTGGGTCATATTGACATGCAAAGAATACTAAATCTCCCAATTCATGAACAGGAAATATCTTTTCATTTTTTTATGTCTTCTTTACTTTCTTTCAGCAATATTTTATATTAAATATTTATTCCATACAATTCGGAATGGTTAAATCCGAAGAATTTCAGTGTGAAATTCTTTCACTTACTTAAGTTAGTTCCTAAGTATTTTATTCTTTTTTTTTAATTTATTTATTTCAGGATATTATGGGGTAAAAATATTTTGGTTACTATTTAAGTGGAATTGTTTTCTTAGTTTTCTTTTCCAATTGTTCATTGGTTCATGTTATAATGATAAAATTTATAAATCGGTATTAAGCTATAACTAGTGAAAATTTACAGCAATGCATTAAATAGAAACAGAAACAGAAAATTATTGGAATAAAACACTTATATTGAGAAAATCTACCTCATCTTCCTAACTATTTGACACATAAAATTGAAAAAAAAAAAGATGAGAGTAAAGGAGAAAGAATCATCACAATGATACAAAGAAGGGGCTGGCAATATATGGTCAGTGGTTTAAAGCTGATCCACTAGTTTTATAAATAAATTTTCATTGAAATATACCCAGGCTCATTTGTTTACAGAGATGCTTAGTTGCATCAGCGACTATGTGGCCCACAAAACCTAAAATATTTGCTATCCAGCTATTTCTGAAAAGGCTTTGCAACCCATGTTAGAATCAAACTATTTTTCTATACAGACAGTGGCTTGAAGAAACATAAAACTGCTTCATCTCATACCCATGAAGTCTTATTGTTAGCTGTCCAAATCTCATGAGGTAGCATTTATTGCTATCATCAGGACTCAAACTTAGTCCACTTTCTGCTTAGTTGCTCAGAACTGGTTCAAATGGCCACTCCAAGCTACAGGGAAGTCTGTTAAGTGGCATATTCTTAGCTGCACATCTTACACTGGAAATTGCATTAGAAATACAATTTTGATGCATTGCCAGTAAGAAAAAAGGGGAAGAAAGAATATTTGGGGCAACTTGTGATATTTTCTTGTTGGACTGCACTCCTCAAATGCTATGGACCACAGAGTATTAAAAGAGTTAATAATATATTAATTAAGAGTTAATAATTATAGGATGAAAATAAAATCATAAGAAATGTTAAATCAAAATGCACAAGATGTTTTCCTTGATGCTAATGACATAAAAGAAGAAATTAATAACAGTCTAACTAAAAAGAATTATAAATATTTTTGAATAAATGAAACTAATCTTTTAAGTGACAGCACTGAATTTCATGGTCAACTAGTAAAAAAGAAAATTATAACATTTCAAACATGGATTTTAAATTGCATTCAGAAGGAAAAGCTTTAAAGGCGTTCTTAGTATAACATCAAAGATGGTACAGTAAAATAGGTTGTTAGGTGAAACATTCAATCCATCTAATCAAATCAAATAAACTGGTAAATATTTACAGAATAAGCATAGGAAAACATAAAAATATGGATAAATATAAAAAAATGATTTAGAAAACTTAAAAACAATAAAATTTGGAGCTTACTGCATTTGTTGTTGTCCTCCTCATGTTGGAAATGAACACCTGGTTTGATTTTACAGCAAGTGTACACCAGCATACTCTACCCATTGTGTATAGCCAGTGTCTGCTCTGAAAAGGTGATTATTTGAATATTATGAGTATCACCAATGTGAATACCCAAATGCTAATGAAGTTTATTGTGAGACACATTGTTAACATAAGGGGAACCTAATTGTCAAATATAATTGAAGTGAATTCAGTTGAATGGGAAATATTTAAACTGATTTCTTTCACTTGACCACAATCCACACATCTGTCTGAAGCATAATCTTCAGTAAGCTTAAAAACTAAGGGTCTATTCTTTAATTTAAGAGAATTGCTTTAAAGGGCTTCCTCCTTGTCTGCTGTCCATCTCCCTCCATCTCTCTTTTTCTCTCTTTCTTCTTTCTTCTCTGCCTCTTCCTTCCTTTTTTAAAATGTGGATCTCATGATAGGCACTTCTTTCTTCCATATTTAAAATGTACAATCTATATTTCTCATATTTTCGTGCATGCTGGATATTGAGATGTTATAAATGGACTATAAATATTATTAAGGTTGCCCAAATTTCCAAGAAGACTACATATATTGGGGTAATGCTGCATATCATATACTGTCAGAAAAGAGCAATACTTAAAAGCAAAGACCAGGGGATGTAAGTATTCCTAAGTAGGGAAAGTAGAATTGGGAAGAAATATTATAAGGACAGGCTGCTCTTTACATAAATGAAATCGGTTTTTTTAGCAGGTAATTTCTCTCGGATTCAGGCTTGACCAATTGAAAGCAATTGAGCATCATAATATCAATAAACAATTAAAATTCTGCAAACCAATTGGTCTCTGATCCCTTTAAACAGACATCATAAAGGGGGAAGAAGAAACACTTCATAAAAATCTAATATAACGAATCAGGAATAACAGAAAACAAAAATAAAAAACATTAAAAAACAAATAGGAGCTGTTGCTACAGTTATGGAGAGACATCATGGTACAATAATTATGGGAGAATACTAAGTGAGGCTCTGTGTTCATGCATTGGAAAAGCTCCACAAAGTGGATCATTTGCTAGGAAAACATAAAAAATGAAATTATTCCCATAAAGGAGAAAAAGCAATAATGTATAAAATTGGAGAAAAAAGTAGAAGAACTATTCTCTACAAAGACTCTTATCCATATTAATTTATGACTCATATCTTCCAAACTCTCACTGAAAAGATAATTTTATTAAAAGCTGAATTCATGTCTTTCAATATATATTTTAATTATTTCATATAGGTCTCGATCACTGCTTATTAATAGATTTAATTGTAAATGTTAATATGAAAGATGTTGGTCTAAGGGTACAAAGCTTCAGTTAGGAGGAATACGTTTTTGAGATCTACTTTATCAGCATGGTGATGATAGTTAATAATAATATATTGTATATTTCAAAATTTTTAAGAGGCTCAATTTCAAATGTTCTCATCACAAAAATGATAAATATATGAAGTAAAATATACGTTAATTAGCTTGATTTAACCATTCCGAATTCTATACGTATTACAGATATTAATACATTGTACTCCATACATATATACAATTATAATTTAAACTACCATTTCTGCTGAGGGAGGGCATGGTTAGCAGACTTGTCCACAAGCTTCTTGTCTCTTCTGGGAGGAGCCTACCCTTCCTGCAGGCAAGTCACTGGGACAGCTACACATCACCCACCAGAGCATTTCAGCCACGGCCCACAGCCAGTCTGGCAGCCCTGCATGCAGTGGGTTGAGCTGCCTCTACCACTTCTGCTGCAGCTGGGCCAGGGGTGGAGCTAGAAATCTGGCACTTTTGTGCCTCTGAAAGACAGAGACCACTGTCATTATTGAGAGAGGGAAGTGTAAGCAGTTTGTGCATCCCACAGCTGCCTTCTTCTGTTAGTCTTATCAAGAGGGGCTATCCCTCCTGTCCTAGGCTCACAGGGCATCCACTCTTCTCCTGCCTGAGCATTCTTATGAACTAGGAGATCACCCCATGCCCCTATATCACAGCCAGCGTCTGAACTCAGTGAGGCTTTGTTTGCCAACCCAGTCTCATTCTGGTGCCCTCAGGACTCAAACATACCATCCAGGGCCTGAGGACTGGGGATTACATAATCTAGTGCACCACCAATAGCACCTGAATGCTTTTCCAGGGATCTGAGGTCTAACCAACCCAAACGGCCAGCAACACCACATCGAGCACCTACCTGCATGAGATAAAAGTCAGTGTACCTCTCCTTCTCTACATTGAGGAGCAAAATTCCCAGCAGAGAAGAACAAGTGAAACACAAAGCTATTTTGAGCCGAGAGAAGAGGTTCAAGATGGGAAGGAACCAGCATAAGAAGACTTGCAATATGGGGGGGGGGGGGAAGGCTATTTCAATACTCCTAAAAGATCACACTAGTTATCCAGCAATGGACTCCAATCAAAAGGAAATTTTTGAAATGTCAGAAACGGAATTCAAAATATGTATCACAAGTAAGCTCAGAAAGTTTTAACGACAGACTAGACAAAGTAGAAGGAAGAATTTCAGAGCTCATTGAAGACAGGGCTTTTAAATTAACCCAATCAGTCAAAAATGGAGGAAAAAAGAATAAAAAGAAATGAACACAGCCTCCAAGAAATACAGGATTATGTAAAATGTCCAAACATAAGAATCACAGGTATTCCTGAGGGAGAAGAAGAAAAAACAAAAAGCATGGAAAACCTATTTGAAGGAATAATGGAGGAAAACATCCCCAGTTTGGCTAGAGATTTAGACATCCAGATATGAGAAGGTCATTGAACTCCTGGACGGTTCATTGCAAATAAGACATTACCAAGGCACATAGTCATCAGATTGGCCAAAGTCAAAGTGAAGAAGAAAATCCTACCAGATAGGAGACAAAAGCAACAAGTAACATGCAAAGGAAAACCAATCAGACTAACAGCAGATTTCTCAGCAGAAATCTTACAAGCCTAAAGAGATTGGGGTACTATTTTCAGTCTTCTTACACAGAATAACTGTCAGCCAAGTATTTTGTATCCTGTAAAACTAAGTTTCATAAATGAAGGAGAAATAATGTCTTTTCCAGATAAGCGAACTCTAAGGGAATTTGTTATCATTAGACCTGCCCTATAAGAAATGCTTAAAAGTACTCTAAACACTGAAAATAATGGTCAGTATTTACCAACGTGAAAACACTCAAAAGTAAAAATACATAGGTTGTATAAAACAGAAACGCAAGGGAGAATACAAAGCAACTATGTAACAGTCAATATGATGACTAGAACAGTATCTCATATATCAAAATTAACATTGAATACAGTCTAAATTCCCCACTTACAAAATATAGATTGGCAGAACAGATTTAAAAAATAACCCATATAACTGCTGTCTCCAAGAAATCCATTTGACAATCTAATGTCATACTTCAGGAAACTATAAAAGCAAAAACAAACCAAGCCCCAAACTAGCAGAAAACAAAAAATAACATAGATCAGAGCAGAAATAAAGGAAACTGAAACAAACAAACAAAAAAAAATTACAAAGCATCAATGAATGAAAAGTAGATTCTTTGAAAAGATAAACCACTGGCAAGACTAAACAAGAAAAGAGGAGAGAGGATTCAAATAAGCTCAATCATAAATAAAAAATGAGACATTATAACTGATACCACAGAAATATAAAAGATTATTAAAGACTATTATGAACACCTCTATGCACACAAACTAGAAAATCTAGAGGGAATGGATACATTTTTTGGAAACACATAAGCTTTCAAGTTTCAATCATGAAGAAATAGAAATCCTGAACAGATCAATAATAAGTAGTGAGATTTACTCAGTAATAAAAAATTTCCCAGCAAGAAAGAGCCCAGGAACAGATAAGTTAAAAACCAAATTCTAAAAGACCTATAAGTAAGAATTAATACGTATTCCACTGAAACTGTTTTAAAACATCAAGAAGGAGGGAATCGTCCCAACTCATTCTGTGAAGCCAATATTACCATGACACCAGAGCCAGGAAAGGAAGAGGAAAACTACAGACCAATATCGCTCAAAAACATACATGCAAAAATCCTCAATACCTCAGCAAAATGAATCTGACAGCACATGAAAAAGTAATTTGACCTGATCAACTGGGTTTCATCCTAGGGATGCAGGGTGGTTCAACATATGCAAATCAATAAAAAAGATTCACTACATAAACAGAATTTTAAAAATCATATGGTCTTCTCAATAGATACAGAAACAGTATTAGATATTAATAAAATCCAGCACTGCTTCATGATAAAAACATGGTCATGTGTTTGAGAAGTGACGCTCAAACTCTATTGAAAGCTAAGATAGGTGACCATGCACCAGCTGGGAGAAAGAATAAAAACCCTTGACAACTAGGCATAGAGGGAACATACATCAAAATAATAAAAGTCATATATGACAAACCCATAGGCAACATCATACTGAACCTTGTTTAGTTCAGGTGACATTTTTCAGCTAGCCAGCATTTCTCTATGGGTGATACGGTACATGGATTCACATTCAGAAGCAACCTTCTTGACCCAAGTCATGAAATCAGGAAGACATTCAGTCATGGCAGCCACTCTGTCTGTGCATATACCAACACAAAATGACCAATTCAGTTTTCCTGATATATAATCATTCAAAGACTTGAATAGTTCTGAAGCTGTGGTGTTGGTTGGCAACATAAGTGCACATAACATATCCTCATGTATATCCTTCTGAAAAATATATCACAGAAAACCAAGCATTGTTGCCTTGTTGTCAATATTGGTAGACTCGTCAAACTGGATTGCGTACTATGCTAACTCACTAATTCTCTCTAACAATGGTGCTTCAATATCCTCTGCTATGTCATCAATTCATCTAGTTATGGTGCTAGCCAAAAGAGGAACATATACCACCTTTTGAACTGCAGCCTCTCCTGAAAGGTCACGGCAAATGTCCCTAGCAGCAGGCAGGATCAACTCTTCACCAATAGTAAAGGGCTTCTTAGCTTTAGCAATGTGGTTAGCCACTAAGAGTAATGCTCTCAGTGCAGACACATTTGGTGAAGTGGTGGCCTTCGATAACTACTTCTATCCTTCACATTCATGTTTTTTTCCTTCTTCTTTTGAAAAACTCCAAAGTCTTGTGTTTTAATGCAAGTGCTTGGTCTCCATGTGGCGAAGTAGATTTGAAGGTTTCATGGCTTCACTGGATAGCCGGTTGCTACATATTATATAAACCAGTCCTGGAGAATGTGAATCACCTGTTGCAATGAACCTATAATTTAAGTAGGCCTCCTGGTATTTTCTTTTAAATGCAGCTTTCATTTTGTTAGCAGTCTTAGAGTCTCCTGACTCTAAGATACACCATTGGGTCTTTCCCCCTTTTCAAAGAAGCTCTCCAGCAACATTTGTTTTTTACTCATTTTTGCTAGGGTTAGCTTGTGGGCTTAATAAAATTGTGACTGAGACAAGTGTGCAGTGTGGGAAAGAGGTGCAGATGGAAGTGGTAAATAAAATAATAGGCTGGCCACGTGCAGACTAAAATAAGTGTTGGATTCTGACTTAAAGCCTGCCACCGGATGCAGCTGTACAATTGAAGTACATCAACTCACTTGCCACTATAATGCCTGCCACCAGATGCAGCTTAACGGTCATTTGCCACTCACTAATAGGGTTTGACATCAGTCGCAAGCAGTTGATTTATTATGGTCTCTGTACAGTCAAATCTTTCTGCTAATGATAGTACGTATTTGTAGTCGTTCCCCAGTGCTAGCACCACTGCCTCAGCTCCATCCTCAAATCATCAGGCATTAGATTTTCATAAAGAGTGAGCAACCTAGATCCCTCGTGTGTGCAGTTTACAGTAGGGCTTGCGCCCCTATGAGAATCTAAAGCTGCTGCTGATCTAACAGGAAGCGGAGCTCAAGCAGTGATGGGAGCAATGGAGAGCAGCTGTAAATACTGGTGAAGCTTCACTTGCTCACCCGCCACTCACCTCCTGCTGTATAGCCTGGTTCCTAACAGGCCACGGACCTGCACCAGCCCATTGCCAGGGAGTGGGTACTGCAGGTTATATGGGAAAACTCTATACCTTCCTCAAAATTTTGCTTTGAACCTAAAACTACTCTAGAAAAATCTTAATTTAAAGAAAAAATACATAAAATCACAGAGGCAAAACAAAACAAACAACTTAGGGTCAGAAGTAGGGCTGCCTGTGATTAAATTCTGGCTAACTGGGAAGCTCAGGAAACTTACTTAACCACTTTTGTTTAAGATTTATTTTAAAATATGTACTGTAAGAAATTTTAGAGATACAAAAAGTCATACAGAATAACGTAATGCTCATTTAATAACAGAGCTCAAGAAATCAACATTACTGTATTTATTCCTTCATAATTTACTGTATTCTTATGCATTTCTAAAACATGCATTGCAATTTATCATGTCTTCTACACTATACATGTTTGGTGTCACACCATATGTGTTGTTTTGAAATTTCTTTTAATACAATAATATGTTGAGTTCATTCCTTTTCACTGTTTTATAGTTATGATTTTTACCACAATTGACTTTTTCATTTTGATATTAATATTTAGATAATTTTTAATTTTATATTATTTCAAACGATGTTATAAATATTATTGTATATCATATGGCACACATAATCAAGGCATTCAATAAAGCACATGCATAGGAGTTGAATTTAAAGTTTATAGGATGTACACATTCAGTTTTATATGATAATATCAAATTGGGTTTTCAAAACAGTTTGTACCGATTTTCATTCTCATTTACAGTTATAAGAGTTATCATTGAACCAAACACCTGACAGTACATCACAAGCACTAAGCGATAGCTTAATGTTGTGTAAATATGTGCTTTTCTGATTAAGGAGATCAAGCGTATTTACATACATTACATATTTGCCAGTTTTGTTTGTTCTTCAGAGAAATACATGTTCATATATTTTGCTTATTTTTGCATTGAATTTTCTATATTATTGATTTATAAATGGTCTTCATAAGGTATGGATTATATTTTCAAATATTTTCTCCTCGTTCTTCATTTATTTTGCTATTTTCTTTATGGTGGCATTAGATAAACAATTCTTAATTTTAATGTACTATAGTTAAAACAGTCATTTGTTTTAGAAAATTCTCCCTATCAGTGTTATTAAAGAAATTCTTCTTTACCCCCAACTCATAAAGATTTTTTAATATTATCTTCTAAACATTTGTAAATTATGTCTTTCACATTTAATTGCTTAATGTATCTGGAATAGGTTTTAATATATGGTTTCAATAAACAATGAAATTATATTTTCTTTCATGTGGATAACTAATTATTCTAGTACAACTTACATAATTCATTATTTCACACTTGATCTACAATTTCAATTCTGATAGGTGTACATGTGTTTTGAGATATTTTTGTTCCACTGTTGTATTTATCTATTCCTGGCACTATTTTATTAATAACTTTAATATACATAATAACAGCAACTTAATATTGTGGATTTAAGTCTTGGTTCTGCACTTATCAGCAGTATGGCTGGAGACAAGCTATTTAATTTTCACAAAATATAATTTGAGGATTTAGCAAGATTAAACTAGTTTATATATGTAAAAAAGCAGAAAATTGCATAGTGGCTAAATATTATTATGATAATAATGGCATTGATATTGAAGAGGACATATATTGTCTAGCTTGATCTTCTAAGGGAATATTTTAACTACCCTTGACTCCTTTTATTCTTATAAATTTTAGAATATCTTTGTTTTCAAACTCGAGAGATATATTTCTATAGAAGAAAGGAAATATGATATTCTCATTCAGTTAGTCTTTAACAGGATGCAATATTTTGCAACAAGAACTTGGAACATCCTGTTCTACTAAAATGACATATGACAATATTCTTTCATCTGTGATAATGTTGGTGTGCCAAAATTTACTGGACACGGTTAGTCAGCGGACAAATTCCAAGGGTAAGTGAGTGCACAAAGATGGCCAGAAAGATATTGGCTATGCGAAAATGAAGATTGATTAATCATTGGGTTAATCAATCTAATTGGTATTAGGTACCACAGAGCCAGTGAACCCAGCATAAGATGAACATTGGCCAGCTTTCTATTTATTTCCTAGACCTAATATGCCCTTGCTCTACCAAACAGGCTATGATGACATTTAGATTCTCCTGGTTTCAGTGTCAGGTTTGTTCCTGTGTCAGAGTGCCCAAAACTGTTGGCTGTTTCCCTTTCCCCAGCTACTCAAGTAGTTGGCTATAAACCCCTTTGGGGAAAGATGATGCTATAGAGTTCTCCTCCTGGACACCTGAACTCCTGTTGAGACAATGAGATCAGGGATTAAAAATTGGTTAAGGGTACATGATTTTTTTTTAATTATTGTTATTAGAGCCAGGGGTCTCATTATGTTGCCTAAGCTGGCCTACTCCTGGGCTTAAGCAGTCCTTTCACCTCAGCGACATGAGCAGCATGATGTTTTATTGTGGTGACTGCCATCAGCCTTCTGATCATTCATCTTTAATTTTTTATAATTGCAAATGATCAGTGATTCCCTTGTTGGTTGCCTGTTTTGTCCCTAGAAACACTTTATTCAATTAACCATCTTCAGAA
>RJWJ010027229.1:0-22874 GCA_004363605.1 Indri indri
GGTTTTTTTCATCTGCAAAAAGAACAAGTGGAATTAATGAGCTCTGACATTTCATGATTTAGAAGAAACAGTAAAAATGGGGAGCATCGTACCAGTCATCTCCTTGAACTGCAGCATTTATTATACTCATGTAGGCCATGGACAATGACACACAGGCCTAAAGGACCTACAGTCATCCATCTTGCCTTAAATAAAACCCATGGTGAGGTTCGTCGGGTTCCTATAAGCTGTTGATGCCCCTGTCATTACAAGTAACTCCCCTAGTTCAGAAACAGCAGAAGCTCAGCGTTATGAAAACTGCTCATCTCATTAAGACAAAAATACCTCCTAGAAATTTCTTTAAGACTCTTATAGTGAGCAACCCTGGAGTGAAGGAACCCTGGCAAAATTATAGCAACTTATTTGTGGAAATTACAAATGAGTAGACTAAAAAATTATCCGAAAAGAGAAGCTGCAGTTGAAAATTGAAAATGGCAGCAGCAAAATTTTGAAGAGTATAGTGTGGAGTTTAAAAGTCAAAGACTCTGGGTTCAAATCCTGTCTCTGCCACTTATTGGTTGGGCTGTTATTTAAACTCTCTGCATCTTGGTTTATCCATCTGCACGTGGACATAAGAGTAGTACACACCTCTCATTTGGTTATGGTAGGAACGAAATGAGTTAGTAATATGCTCAGAATAGTGGCTGACACATAGTTAGCTGCTGTTATTTCCAGCATGAGCCAAGAATCGTTAATACCAGTGCTGGAGTTAGCTGGGCCTGGATTCAAAGCCCAGACCACTGGTTATTAGCAGTTGACCTTTGTGCAAGCTTCTTAACCTCTCTAAGTATCAGTTTCTTCATCTATAAGATGGGAATAATCATAGTCTACCATATGGAGTTGCAGGAATTGAGTGAGATAATACTTGCGCATACACAGCACAATGTAGCTATCATCAATCAGTACTGTCCAGGATTCATTAAGAAATCTCTCTGCAATTTCTTTAGCTTCTCATTGCTTTTTCCATGCCATAAAAAATAACAATGAATGGTTAAAATGGTAATTTTTATGTTATTTATGTGCATTTTACCACAATAAAAAAAATTAGAACAAAAACAATATTGGCTGCCAAGACTTTTCAATGAGGAAAGAATAGTCCTTTCAACAAATGGTTCTGGGAAAACCAGATATCCACATGCGAAAGAATGAAATTTCCTCATACCATATACAAAGATCACCTCGAAATGGGTCAAAGACCTAAATGAAAGAGCTAAACAATTCAACTCTTAGAAGAAACATAGGCATAAGTCTTTGTGGCTGCAGATTAGGCAATGGTTTCTTAGCTATGATACCAAAAGTGCAACAAGCACAAAAAAATAGATAAATTGGACACCATCAAAATGAACAACTTTAGTACCACAAAGAACACTATCAATAAGGTGAGAAAACAACCCACGAAAACAGGAGAAAATATTTGGAATCATATATCTGATGAGGGACTGGTATCTAGCATATATAAAGAACTTATACAAGTTAATAATAAAAACACAAATTACCCAATTAATAAATGGGCAAAGGACCTGAGTAGACATTTCTCCAAAGAAGATTTGCAAGTGGTCAATAAGCACATGAAATATTCTGAACATCATTAGCCATCAGGGAAGGGCAAATCAGAACCACGGTGAATCACTTCATACCCACCAGGATGAACATAATAACAAAGACAGAAATAACAAGTGTTGGTGAGGACATGGAGAAACTGGACCCCTCATTTCCACCGCTAGTGCAGATGTAAAATGGTGCAACCATCTGTTTGGAAAACAGCCTGACAGTTCCTCAAAAGGTGAAACATAGAGTTACCATTTGATCTGGCAATTCAACATCTAGGCATATACCCAAGAGAAATAAAAACACGTCTACACAAAAACTTGCACACAAATGCTCACAGCAGCATTATTCATGACAGTCAAAAAGTGAAAATAACTAAAATGTCCACCAACTGATATATAGATAAATGTGTTATATACATAAAATAGAACAGTAGTCAATAATAGAAAGGAATGAAGTACTGATAAATGCTACAGTATGGATGAAACTTGAAAACCTTGAAAAAAGCCAGTTACAAAAGAACACGTATTGTATGATTCCATGAAATCATACGATATTGTATGAAAAAGCAAATCTAGAATAGGCAATTCCATCAGCAATGGAAAATAGATCAGTGGTTTCCTAGAGGCGAAGGTGTAGGAGAGAGTGGTTGGGGGAAATGGGGACTGTCTGCTGACAAGTACAGGGTTTCCTTCTGGAGTGATAAAAATGTTCTAAAATTGATTGAAGTAATGGATGCACAACTGTGAATATATTAAAAGCCACTGACCTGTACACTTTAAATGAATGATTTGGGGCCAGGTGCAGTAGCTCATGCCTATAATCCTAGCACTTTGGGAAGCTGAGGAGCAAGGATCGCTTGAGGTCAGGAGTTCGAGACCAGCCTGACCCTGTCTCTACAAAAAATAGAAAAATTAGCCAGGCGTGGTGGTGCTTGCCTGTAGTCCCAGCTACTCGGGAGGCGGAGGCAGGAGCACCTCTTGAGTCCAGGAGTTTGAGGGAGTTTGTACTGTAGCTGGGGTGACAGAGCGAGACCCTGTCTCCAGTAAATAAATAAATAAATAATAAATAAATAAATAAATAAGTGAATGAGTGAATTGTATGGTATGTGAATTATATTCCAATAAGTAATATTAGATATTATATTATTTTAAAAAATAGAAATATCAGAAGCCTCCTCAGCTCAGGGGACCAATTCTGCAGACCTTCAGATGGGCCCCAGACCGACCTTCCAGCAGAAGCAGTAGGGACTGGCCATGGAACTGCCTGGAAGGCCCCTGAGCTAGCGAGAGCGCCAGATGCACGTGAGTCCCCGGCACCCCTTCCCTTCTTCAGTTTCACAGCTGAAAGGTTCTGTGGAGCTGCAGATAAACTGAGCATCCAGCCCTCTCCCCCACGACACAGAACGAGGCCATACTCCGAGCCAGAGTCACCTTCCTTGCTCAGTCCCCACCGTGGGAGTCCCGTCTGTCTGTAAGAACCCACAGGAGAAGCCACAGGTAGGCTGTGTGTTGGAGGCCAGTGTCCCAGGGCGTTGAACACGAGCAAACGAAACAGTGAGCCACTGGTCCACAGTGTGCAAATTGTGAAGCTCTCCAGTAGGGATTTGAGCTTACCTCAAAAAGGAGTCTTGTTTGAGTATTTAGGTTAAAAAAAAAAAATGTTGTCTACACAGAAGGTTACTACAAATTTCTCTTAAGAACCTCCTAAGTTAAAATTGTGTGTGTGAGGTTGTGGGGAAAGAGCTCAAAAATTATATTAGAGCAGAAAAGTTAGAGACTCAAACAGAAATGGAAAAATTTTTAAATCTTCTTTCCATCTTTTTCTTTCTCCTTTCTTTCTTCGGGCTTATTTCTTCTTTCTTCCTTTGCCTCTCTTTCCCTTTTCTTGTCTCCCATCACCTTGCTCTCCTGCGACTGGTTACAATTGTCGGTAAGCAGCTTGTGAGCATCTCGGGACACGCATGTCATGCTGTCTTTGTACACTGATGGCTACCGCGGTGCCTCACGTGAAAGGGAGCTCAAAACTCACGTTGTTTGAGTTAAATGCTGCTGCCCAGTGATTGTCAGTCACACAAGTCAAGCCCCGTTTCTGTGGGCTGATGCCATTTCCTTGGTTTCTGAAACAGAAGTCCTCTGGGGGATGTATCTTGGACCCCAGACCCCTGATGTCTGACGGATTACTTTCTAGGCTGATACTTCTGCATATGCACATTCCTGTGAAATCACATCAAGGCCTTTCATTCTTCCAAGTCAGAGTCTACAGCAGACTATTTTCCAAAGACAGCAATATATGTCCCATCCTTAGAGAGTGACAGTGACACTTCCCCATCAAGAGATGAGTCTATGTTCCCTCCCCTAGAACCTGTGCGCACCTTTGCAACTCTTCTACCAATCAAGCATGGCCATACAGCTTCCATCTGGATCTCCTCCTCTTAGGACATACGCATTGGTATCCATAAGCCACCATCTAAGAATGCTGGCCCTCAGAGCTGCTAGGATGGAGAGACAGTGTAGAAAGACCACGTGGAGAAGGAGCTGCCCAAGGAGCCGCAGCCATCCCAGCCCTCAGCTGTCTGAGTCTTCCCGGCACAGGCCCCAGACAAGTGAACGAGTGACCTTCAGATGATCCCAGCCCCAGCCTTCAAGCCACCCCATTCAACACTGAGTGGAACGGGAACAAGTTATCCTTGCCCGGACTGAGTATTTGTGAGCAAAATAAATGATGTTTTGAAGCCACCAAGTTTTGGGGTGAATATTACAGAGTCACAGGACTGAAAGAGTGTTCTCCCCCCCCGTCTCAAACAGAGCCTGCCTTTGGAAAAAGACCTGATAAACTCATTCACTCTATTATAAAAACTCCTGGATGTTACTGCTCTTTCTCCTGAGAAGCACTTATTTTGTTAGCAGAAGACAAGGTCAAAGACTGAGTCAGCACTGGGTTGAAGAGTATCTCCCCAAAATTCATGTACCCCAGAACCTCAGAGTGCGACCTTATTTGGAAACAGGGTCTTTGTAGATGTAATTAGTTAAGGTCACACTGTCTTGGGGGGCCCTAAGTCCAGTGACTGGTGTCCTTATAAGAAGGCCATGAGAGACGCAGAGACAGGAACGACAGCCACGTAAGGAGGCAGAAGGAGGGGTGACGCGGCTAAGGAATGCTAAGGGTTGCCGGCTACCACCAGAAGCCGGCAAGAGGCGAGGACAGATTCTTCCCTAGAGCCTTTGGACACCTTCATTTCAGACTTCTGGCCCCAGAACTGTGAAAGGACACATTTCTGTTGTTTTAAGCCACCCAGTTTGTGGCACTTTGTTACAGTAGCCCAGGAAACTGATGCAGTGTCTGTAAATCTGAAACGCCGGCTTCTCAGGCCCTGCCGAACACATGCAAGAGATATATTAGGACAAGGTTCTTGGCGCCCCAGAAGGACATACCACCTGTTCTACGTACCCAACCATGAGGCTTGGCAGGGAAGCGGGAGGGACAAGACTGAGACATGGAGAGACCCTCAACCATCACCACTGACAACTTGCAAAAATGTGGGACCAATGAACACCCCCTCTTTTTGCACCAGGATTGTTCAGCTGCCTGCTGGGTGGGCTGAGAACAAAGTCAGGTGCAGGGCTATGAACACATGGGCCAATGCAGTGGTTATTAACCTTTTGGTGTCATTGGTCCCCAAAGAACATGGTGTGATCTAGGGAATTTCACCCCAGAAATACATGCACACACCCACTAAAATCTGCATACAGTTTCAGAAATTTCACAGCTCCCTGAAACCTCTCCATAGAAGTAAGAACTTTGATTTTCTCATGCAACAATGTGTCCAAATTTAAATTTACAGAAGATGTACACTTCCAACAATGGCGAGTAGCTTTGTTTCTGCATATGAGCATTAAGTCCAGAGCAGACACCCCCCAAGGCCCAGCCCCCACTCTCCTTCACTAAGAAATTTACTTAAACTCTCTCAGCCTCCTTGTCCTGTCTGAAAAATAAGGGAGAGTGATACCTACTTCCCAGAGCTATTGCGAGGACAGAATCAAGTAATGTCAGCTGTAGATTCCCAAAGTGCCCTGGGCTTCTCCTCCCAGCGTTTTGTCCCTCCTAATTGTTCAACTAAGCCCTTGTTCCGTGGCTGTCACCTCCGTGAATTATAAGCGTCAGGAAAGCTTTATTCACACTGTATTCCCAGGGGCTCTGTTATTGTTGGCAGACTGACTGCCTTGCTCAGCACGGTGCCTGGCACACGGTGTATGCTCGCAAGTGGTAGCTCCCGTCAACATCCAGCTGCAACCCCACGAGGAAGCACTGCCAGTCGATGGAAGGCTCTCTGCTGAAAGCTTTGACTTGGGAACCTACGGGGAGAACCTACTGACTCCACGGAAGAGGAATAAGAGTTGTGTTCTCTGTTGCTATCCCCAAGCAAAGAAGTCGGGGATTACGCCGAGACTCAAAGTCTGTCACTCCCACGGAGCACCAGGGATCTGTGAGTCTGAATGGACAAGAGGCAGCTGCTGAGTGGGAGGCAGTCTCATCTATGGCAGAGGCCCGAGCCCTTTCCCAAGAAGGCGTTACTTTTGATTTCCTTCAAGTGTGATCAAGGTGGGTGAAGGGCGGCTGTTGGAAGGCTGGGCGGGGTGTGGGCTGTCTGAGTCAGTGCTGGCCGGGTTCCCCTCGGGAAATTCCCATGGGGAGGGAGCAGGTGGCAGTTGTCAGCTGGGAAATTAACCAGGCGTGACTTTAAGATCAATGGGTGGATTATAATCTGCCCACGGAAAAGCCTGGGTCTAATTAATGGAAGAAACCCAAGGTGGAAGTGAGAGCCTGTGTTTGGAATGAAGTCCTCCGCCTTGGCCATCTCTGTCGCCAAGTGATACCCTTCCCACCTGTCCAGCTCACAGGCATGTTGTCAGAATAAACCAGGGAAAGGCTGAGTATACACGTTTTAAAACTGAAAAAGTACTTACGGAGCAGACTAATGAAATATTATATGGGGAATTGGGAAGATTTTCATGTTGTGTTACTTTTCTAAGCAAAAAAAGTTAATAAAAATGCTATTACTATTGAAAAATATTAATGCATGACTTTATTATTATTTGTCTCCACTTTGCACCTAGGAGCAGATTCCCTCATTTTAGGGGATGGAGCCCTGGCCAAGAAATCAGGATCCTTGGTGAAGCTCCTTTGGTTAGCCCTGTGGCCTCAGGGCAGCAACTCCCAAAGGAACAAAAAAACACCATCTTGCCACCGTCCAACAACAAAAAGATTTCTTAGAGACATTTTAAGCTTCCTCCCAAATCTTCATGTTTAATTTTCATGTTTAAGTAAACATGTATTTCAAATGCTTAACCCAAGTCCTAAAGACAGAGTAGTAAATAAACTTGCATGAAAGGATTAAAAGGCAGAAGAAGTTCAGGGTGATGTGAGACCCCATGAATGAAATCCAGAGACAGGGACTCATTCCTCCCAGACCAAGATGAACTCCCAGGAAAAACTTCCCCCACCACATGGAGACAAAGCAGGACTATTGCCCAGGGCAGAAGAACAAACAGCTTTTTATCAGCAATGATTAGCATTGTATTGGACATCAGCTATACACTAACTACTTTCTATGCATTACTTCTAACCCTCAAACAAGTCCCAGTTGATAAAGGAGATTGAGAGAGCATGAGCAACATGTTAAGATCACAGAGCTAATGAAAGGTGTGCCCAGGTGTGCTCCCAGGCCTGCTTGTTCTGTCAGCTCACCCTTCCTCAGCCACGGCTCACCCTGAGCCCCAGAGGGGGTGGCACTGCCCAGCTGGGAGGCTGAGCACAGTTGCATGCAGGCCAGCCGGGCAGTTGTGCAGGCTGGGCTAGGCCTCGTCCCCAAACTGGGACAGTTGCACTGCCAGAAGTCCAGCAGTGAGCCACACAACCCATTCTTTTAGCTTCTGTCCAGTAAAATGAAACATTTTAAACCAGACATGGAAAAAATGTGTTTTTTAAAGTTTTTATTATGGAAATTTTCAAATACACAGCAAAGTCAAGAAAGTGGTAAAAATTAACACCCCTGTACCCACGACACAGCTTCAACATTTTGCCATTCTTGTTTCATCTATTCTACCTATTTTCTAAAATATTTTAAGGCATGACAGACCTCAAATCATTTCACCTGTAAATATTTCATATTGATCCTAATACATAAAGACTTAAATTTAACATGACCACAAGTCCATTATCATTCCTAAGAAAAGTAACATATTACGTTAATGTATTTGATTTTTCCCCAATTGTCTCTAAAATGTCATCTTATAATTGGTTTGAATCTGTTCCACACATTACAAAATCGGGTTGTTTCAGTTCCAAGCAATTTCATTTCTGGAAAAAATATTTTATAAATAAGGGAACATTATTGCTGGGTGGTCAAAGATGCTTCTTTCACAATGAACTCAGGAAGACAGAACCACCCAAGCAAAGCAAACTACATTATCTCAGCAGTGTGCTTCATTTTGGTTGAAATTATTTCAGTGTATGAATTGAGTCCTCTCATTGCCATAGGCACAGAGTAGATTTTCATGGTAATGAATAACGTGTGAACCAACGAGGGAAACAGAATGTGCACGGAATGGGTGAGAAGTGAATTTGGTCATTGCCTTAACAGTCCATGCAGTTATTGTGAAGTAAAACAACTATTTCGAAACAATAAAAATAGGCCAGGTACAGTGGCTCATGACTATAATTCTATTAATAGCACTTCGGGAAGCTGAGACAGGAGGATTGCTTTGAGGCCAGGAGTTCGAGACCAACCTGAGCTAGAGCGAGGACCACCTCCCATCTCTATAAAAATACAAAAATTAGCCAGGTGCGGTAATGAGCAACTGTAGTCCCAGCTACTTGGGAGGCCGAGGCAGGAGGATCGCTTGAGCCCAGGAGTTTGAGGTTGCTGTGAGCTAGGCTGATGCCACTGCACTCTAGCCCAGGTGACAGAGCGAGACTCTGTCTCAAAAAAAAAAAAAAAAAAAAATATGCACACACAATGTGCAGCACAAACAATGGTGAATTATTGTTGAAATATGCAAAGACTTTTTAAAGTTAAGAATAGGTTTTATACTCTTCCTCTCTTAGAAAATAAGGCATAAATGTTAAAGTCATTTTTGGTGTTTTATAACTAACAGGTGAGAAGGCGAGTAACAGATAAAGAATATTTGTACACTCACTCTCTGGGCCTCAGTGTTGTTAGCTTCAAAATGGTGGTGTCTGGTGTTGAGGTGTTGGTGATGACCTCTAAGGGCTCTTCTAGACAATCATCTGCAGTGGATGCTGTGGTGTGCCCCCTGGATACCCCCTTCAAGACAGAGACACTCATCCCCAGGTTGCCTGGAGTCTTGGCAGCTGAGGGCTCACAGCTAAGTCCCTAAGTCCCAGAAACGACTCTTGGCTCAAGCACATCCCTTTTCCAGGGACCACCGCAACCATTGACCGGTTGATGCGGAAGGCACTGAGGCCTGGTCCGCACACTGCAATTGAGAAAACTCTAAAGGGTTACTCTCCTTTAGGATGATCAAAGCTGTGCTGCAACGGCCTCGGAGTCCAGCGTTCCCCTCTGCCCACTCCTGCTCCCCTTGCCCCTTACAGGTAATGTTCAAGAGAGCGCTTCCCAATAAGCTTCCCGCACACAGATCCAAGTGGCAGAGTTTGCTTCCTGGGAACTGACCTGCAGCAGCTTCTGTCTGGGATTCCATGATCTGCCTCGCAGGTTGTCAGCTGGGCCCCTGCCTCAGTTACCTGACTCCCAAACCCTGGCGTTGACGGCTCAAGTGCAGCGGGCAGGCAGCCAGGAAGGAGGTGACTCCCTTTCGAATACAAGAGTTCTGAGGCCTATAAAGCAGAGAGAACCACACCCAGGCCAAACTGGCAGCCCCAAATTCCTCAAGGGTCGGATTATGTTCATAATCCTGCACAGCTAAAACTGCCACGCACAGCTGTGAACCCAGAAAAAGCGTTAGCAAAATTCCCCAGAAATGATAAATGGAAGAATATTTCCATGTGATAATTAACACAGCAGCCAGAGTGAACCTTTCAAAATAGAAGTCAGGTCGTGTCACCCCCAAACTCAGAATCCTGCAATGGAAAGTCATCCTCCTCATCTTGCAACACAACCCCAAATTTCTACCATGGACTCTGAGACCTAGGATGCCACTCGTTGCCTCTCCAACCTCTTATCCTACCACGCTCTCCCTTATTCACTCTGCTGCAACTAACATGGCCTCCTTGCAATGCTAGAACATTCCAAGCCCTCTCCTGCCTCAGGGCCTTTGCCCTTGAGGTTCCTTCTGCCAGAGTGCTCTTCCCCCAGATAGCAACCTTCCTTCAGGTCTCTTACCAAATGCCATTAATGCATTGACTGACACACTAGAAAAAAAAAATTTTTTTCCTTGGGGCCACGGTGTTTTATTACGAAAATAGAATAAAAACTTTGAAAACAAAACAAGCCTTTCTAATTTAATGAAAAATTTGTTATTTTTTATTGTTTCTGTGCGTGAGTTATATGCAACTTGAAAAATAGTTCTCACAGTTCCCAAGGCAAAGAGACATGTGAGTTACATATGCTTCATGAGGCCCTGGGCTCAAAACTAATGTGAGTTAAATACAACTCACATGGCAGTCAATGTTTAAGGATGCCTTCCTGCTTTTTCCACAGTGGGATCTTTAAAATAGAGCACCTACTCCAAGGTATACAAAATGCTTCCAAGGAATACCTAGGTAGTTAAAAGGAAATAATTTTCAGAGCATCGAGCTCTACCTGCATTCTGTCCTAAACTCGAGCATAACTGGGGCCAAGTATCTTACAAGTTCCCACATCTCACCTCCCCTTTCAGAATAGATCCTTTCCCCATTTTATAACATAAATTTACCTCTCCCTCATCTGAAATCTTATATTGATATGCTGTCCATGCAAAACTTCCAGGGTGCCCGGCAAAGGTTTATTTGAAATGTTGAGGTCACTTTTGAGAAAGGGCAATGACTCTACCGATTAATAAAGTGTCTTCTCACAGTTCAAGCAGTTTCTAATTCATTGCTTTCAACAAAATGGATGAAGTCTCTAATAGAGTTATTCACTACAGACATCTAAAAATAATTTTCGATGAAAGATCACCCAGCGATTTCTGGCATTTAACTCAGAAGGAATTCAGAGAATTGAGTGACATTTCTCTAACAGAAACTTTCCACTCCTATCTACTTAGGTATGCAGACAAGATTTCTTAGCACTGACATCTATGAAAATCAAAATAGTAACAGAATTGATGTTGAACCTTGTGCCATTCGAGCAATAAGTCATATTCAGCCATGGGTATTTGAACTAGTTATGATTTTTAAAGGGAGACCTAGTCTATTCATAACAAGATGCATTTCCAATAAAATGTTGCTTTTTATGTTGTAAGAAAGTGTTAAGGTTTTAGAGAATAAAAATAAGTTATATTAAGATAAAATTCTGGGGGAGGAACGAAATGGAACTACAAGTTCAAGGAGAAAATGGAATAATGTTAAGTGTTCTCACCACTAAAAATGATAAGTACGTGTCTTAGTCCATTTGTGTTGCTATAAAAGAATACCTGAGGCTGGGTAATTTATAAAGAAAAGAGGTTTATTTGGCTCATGGTTCTGCAGGCTATACAAGCAGCATGGCACCAGCATCTGCTTCTGGTGAGGGCCTCAGGAAGCTTCCACCATGGTAGAAGGTTCATGAAGGGGAGGTAGGCATGTGCAGATCACATGTGAGGGAGAAAGAGAGACAGAGGAGGAGATGCCAGACTTTTTTCAACAACCAGTTTCAACAACTCACAAGAAGGGCACAAAGCAATTCATGAGGAATCCACCCCCAAGACCCAAACACCTCCCACCAGGCCCTACCTCCAAACTGGGGAACAAATATCAACATGAGACTTGGTGGGGCCAAACCAACCATATCCGAACCATAGCAGTAGGTGGAGTAACGCAAATGTTAATTAGCTCAACTGAGCCATTCCATGATGTATATAGATGATGACAAATGTCAAATTAATACGGCATTTAGATTCCATAAGAAACATTTAAAAAAGTAATATAATCATTTAATTTTCCAACAAAAGCAATACATTTTACAATATGCAGGAAGTTATAGTCTTTTTTTTTTTTTTTTCCTTTGGAGACAGGATCTTGCTCTGTCACCCAGGCTAGAGTGCAGTGGCATCATCATAGTTCATTGCAACCTCAAACTCCTGGCTAAAGCCATCCTCCTGCCTAAGCCTCCCAAAGTGCTGGGATTACAGGCATGAGCCACCACGCCTGGTAGGAAATTATGGTCTTTATAACTATTTATGATAAAATTTAGAAGTCCATTTTAAAATGTTATGAATTGTCACTACTGACCCCACTGACATTAAAAGGATAGTAAAGGAATATTATGAAATATTCTATATCCATAAATTTGATACTTAGATGAAATGAACAAATTCCTTGAAAGACACAAACTACTATAACTCATAAAGGAGAAATAGATCATCTGAATTGGCTTATATCTATAAAGGAAATTGAATACATAATTAATAACCTTTTTAAAAAGAAAGCACTAGGCCCATATAGTTTCACTGGTGAATTCTACGAAACATTTAAGGAAGATATGATACCAATTCTCCACAATCTCTTCCAGAAAATAGAAGCAGAAGGAACATTTCCTAATTCATTCTATGAGGTCAGCATTGCCTTCATACCAAAAGGAGATAAACATATTACAAGAAAGGAAAACTATAGACCAATACCTCTCATGAACATAGATGCAAAAAATCTTTGAAAAACCCTGGCAAATTGCAAGCAACAATATTTAAAAAGAATTACAAATGATGACCAAGTGGCCCTTCTTCCAGATATGCAAGGCCAGTTCAACATTGAAAAATGATGCAGTGTAACCCCCCACATCAACAGGCACAAGAAGAAAAATAATATAATTTTATTAAATGTTGGAGAAACAGCATTTGACAAGATCCAACACTCATTCATGACAAACTCTTGGCAAACCAAGAATAGAGAGAAACTTTCTCAACCCGATAAAGAACATCTACAAAAATCCCACAGCTATTATATTTAATAGTGAGAAACTAGACACTTTCCCCTAAGTGCCTTGGGAGAAAGGTAAGTGTGTCCTCTTTCACCAGTCATAACCAGCATTGTACTAAAAGTCTTAACTAGTGCAATAAGACAGGAAAAGCAAATAAAATGCATAAAGATTGTGATGGAAGAAATAAAACTGTCTTTGCAGATGACTTGATTGTCTGTGTAGAAAATCTCAAAGAATCACCAAAAATCTCTTGGAACCAATAAGCAAATACAGCAAATTTGCACACTTACTATAGAAAAGTCAATTGTTTTCCTTTACTGGCAATTAACAATTGGAATTTGAAGTTTAAAACACCAGGCTGACACTTGTAATCCCAGTACTTTGGGAGGCCAAGGCAGGAGGATCACTTGAGGTTAGGAGTTTGAGACCAGGCTGGGCAACACAGAAGGCCCTGCCTGTACACAAAAAAATTTTTTTTAATTAGCCAGGCATTGTGGCAAGTGCCTGTAGTCCTAGCTACCAGGGAGGCTGAGGAGGGAGGATTGCTCGAGCCCAGGAATTCAAGGCTGTAGTGAGCTAGGATCGTGCCACTGCACTCCAGCCTGGGCAACAAAGGAAGACCTTGTCTCTAAAATAATAATAATAATAATTTTTTGTAAAAAATACAATTTGCAATAGCACCAAAAAGAAATGAAAATTTAGGCATAAATCTAACACAATATGTGCATGACCTATATGCAGAAAACTACAAAACTCTGATGGAAGAAATCAAAGAAGATCAAAATAAATAGAGAGATATTCCATGCACATGGATTAGAAGGCTTAATATTGTTAAGATATCAATTCTTCCCAATTTGATCTACAGATTCAATGGAATCCCAATCAAAAAACACCAGGAAGCTATTTCGAAAATTTTGACAAAATGATTTCAAAGTTTATATGGAAAGGCAAAGACCTGGAATAGCTAGGAAGAAGAACCAATGTAGAAGACTCCATCACCTGGTTTCAACACTTACTATAAAGCTACAGTAATGGAGACAGCATGGTTTTGGCAACAAATAAATAAATAAATAAATAAAAATAGACAGATCAATGGAATAGAATAAAGAGTCCAGAAATAAAGCAACACAAATATAATCAACTGATCTTTGGCAGTGAGCAAAGGCAATTCAATGGAGAAAGGACAGTCTTTTCAACAAATGGTGCTGGAAAAAATGGACATCCATATGCAGAAACCTGGACCTAGGACTTACACCTCTCATAAAAATTAACTCCACATAAATTATAAACCTAAATGTAAAATGCAAAACTAGAAAAGGTCCAGAAGAAAACATAGGAAATAATCTAGATGATCTTGGATTTGGCAATGAGTTTTTAGATAGAACACATAAACATGATCTGTGAAAGAAAAAAATAATAAATTGAACTTTATTAAAGTTTAAAATTTCTGTGCTGTAAAAGACATTGTGAACACAAGTCAACTGAAAGACAAAACACAGACTGGGAGAAAATATATGTAAAAACACATGTCTGGATAAAGGACTTATATGCAAACACACAAAGAACTCCTAAAACTGAACAATAAGAAAGCAAAACAAGTCAGTTTTTTAAATGAGCAAACATATGAATAGACATCTCACCAGAGTAGATACATAGATGGAAAATAATCAAATGAAAAGATGTTAAACATCATTTGGCATTAGGGAATTGCTTGTTAAAATAAGATAGCACTACAGACTTACTAGAATGGCTAAAAAAATTTTTTTAAACTGAATTAATTGCCAGTGAGGATACAGAGCAACAAGAACTCTCATTCACTGCTCCTAGGAATGCAAAATAGAATAGCCACTTTCAAAGACAGTTTGGCAATTTCTTACAAAACCAAAAATAGTCTTACCAAACAATCCAACAATCACACTTCTAGATGTTTACTGAACTCATTTGAAAACTTACGTCCACACAAAATGTGCATGAGAATGTTTAGAGCAGCTTTATTCATAATCACTAAAAACTAGAAACAACCAGGGATCTTCTAATACGTGAATGCATAAACAAACTTTTGTAATATACAACCTCACCAAGGTTGATTTAAGATCAATATACAAAAATCTATTGTATTTCTATATACTAGCAACAATATGGGAATAAAATTTAAAAAACAATTACATTCACACTAGCATGAAAACGAATAAAATACTTAGGAATAAATTTAACCAAAAAAAATTTCAAGACGTGTACACTTAAAAACTATGTGATATTGCTGAGAGAAATTAAAGATGATCTAAATAAATGGAGAGACATTATATGTTCATGGATTGGAAGACTCGATATTGTTAAGATGACAACCCTACCCAAATTCATCTTAAATTCAATGCAAACCCTGGCATAAATTCCAGCAGGCATTTTTGCAGAAATCATCAAGCTGATTCTAAAATTTATGTGGAAATGCAAAGGATCTAGAGTAGCCAAAACAATATTGAAAAAAGAACAAACTTGAAGATTTACATCTTCTGATTCCAAAACCTACTATAAAACTGTAGTAACCAAGACAGGTATACGGATGGATGAAGGAGAATTAAGAATCAAGAAATCCTTATGCTTATGGTCAATTGATTTTCAACAAAAATACCAAGGCAATTCAGTGAGGAGGAGATAATCTTTCCAACAAATGGTGCTGGATGCTTTTTGGGGTGATGGAAATGTTCGAAATCAGATTCTGGTGAAGGTTGTACAACTCTATAAATTTATTAACAAATGTAACTGTACACTCAAAATGAGTGAATTTATGATATGTAAATTATATCTCAATAAAGCTATTAAACAAAAAAGGCACTTCCAAAAAAGTGAAAGCGAAGTAAAGCAAACAAACTCAAACTTTTATCCTTTACTGGAATAATCACACAGACAGATTATTTCCAAGTGATGTTAAAACTCAGTGATGTTGTCTGATGTGGTGGCACATGCCTATAGTCCCAGCTATTCGAGTGGCTGAGGTAGGTAGATCACTTGAGCCCAGGAGTTCAAGTCTAGCCCGGGCAACATAGTGAGACCCTCATCTCTAAATTTTAAAAACAAACCCAATGATGTTATTGTATTAATACATTCCTTAGTAGAAGATCCTAGAAAGGGGGACAAAAACAACTTTTAAGAGTTTAAACTGTTTTCAGTAAGCATATTGTTTGTATTAGTGCTGGAATAGTTATTCTAAGGCTGCTATGTGTGCTGATGAAGGAAATAAGTGATTACATTGGTGTGGCTGAAAATGAGAATGTTCAAAGTGGAGGAATGAGATACAAATGTAAGGTTGATTGGACTAAATAAAATCTTATGGTCCTGAATTTGAATTGGAAGGAACAGTATGAACTAATGATGTATTTTATCTTAAACATTCTAGCTTTATCCACTAAAAATCTTCATGAAAAATGACCTGTCCTATCCTAATGAGCCCCCTAGTACCCAAACTGGGATCTCTAACACAGTTTTCCACTGAAAGGAACCGGTGCTTCTTGAAGAAGTCACTGATTCCAGATCTCTGGTACAAAATGTACCAGATAATCCTGGAAATTTTTGTCATACCACAAAGAAAAGAAGCTACCAAAAACTACTGGAGTCACGTCCAAAAGACCTGACATGGCGCCAACTTGACTAGATTCTTACTGGCCAAAGATGGAACAACTGAGCATCAGAGAGGATAATAACCACAACAGACTGAAATACTTCTAGAATGTTTCAACCTCGCACTTTATAATGACACTAAAAAACAAAACAAAACTCACCAGTTGCCTTTGGAGGATGCTGGGGAATAAACTCATTATTTTGAAAAATGGTAAATAAAGCAAAAGAATTAAGCATTTTTCTTGCCTTGTATATTTGAATTACACTTTAGAATTACCGAATAGTTTAAGAGGAGAAGTTTATCTTTAGAGAAATATTCTAGGTAATAAAGGAAGAAGGAAAGATGAAATTAGAAAAAGCATCATTTTGCAATCCTAAGGGAATAAGGGATTTAGGCAATAATCACCGAAGGTTGCTAACATCACAAAGAGAGAAATAATCACACACCTTGGCATCCTATGGAAGTACACTACACCTTCTATGATGTATGCAACTGTGCTAAAAACAAAACAAATTTAACCTGAATCTGTTGGAGCTTCTAAATTCAATTTGCAGGAAATACAGGGGAAGAGGGACATGTTCAATAACACCACAGTGATGCAGTTGACAAAATCTAGACTTGGAAATTCTAAAGACGGAGACTCATTTCTTCACTAAAAAGAAAAAAGAAGGCAAGGAAAAAAGAGAGGGCAAACCAATAGATTAAAAGAGACTCAAAAGACAGCCAGTCATAGCATATGGGTCTTAATAAAACCCCAATGCAAACAAACCATTTAAAATATAGATGCGTTCTAAAACTGGATTGTGGTGATGTTTGCACAACTGTATAAATTTACTAAAAATCAAACTGTACATTTACAGCGGGTGAAGTTTACAGTTTATAAATTATGCCTCAATAAAACTAAAAAAATGTGTCAGACTATCAGGAAAATATGAACACTGAGGAACAATAAGGAATTATTGCTGATTTTTAAGGCATGATTATCATACTGCGGGTTTTTTAAAAAAATAGTTATCTTTCAAGATAAATACTGAAGTATCCACAAATATTTACAGATAATTCAAAGCATTTTGCTTCAAAATTCTCTGGCGTAGGGGAGATTGCGGGCAGCAGGTAACTAGCACATAGGCATCATTGTGCTAGTCTCTATTTGTGCATGTTAGAAATTCTGTGTAATAAAGAGTGGGCATAAAAAGACGACTTGGAAAAAACAAAAAGAAAAGAGAAACAGTAGTGAAGAGAGAGTCTTTTAATGAATCACTTTGCTCTCCCTTAATTATTTAGTTCTTAACTTTTCACCTTTGATATTAATGCAAATGATTTGTGAGAATGGATAACACATAAATAACAGCACCATAACTCATGTCCCACAGGTTTAAAACTACACGGAGTGTGGAACTTCTGTCTGCCATCTCTGGGATGTTGCAATGAAAACGGAAACCAACCCCCAATACGTGAACGTGGCCCCACAAATGGGGGCTGAATTGCTAAGCAGCGATCTGGGTGTGCTTCAGTCATTGCGCACGTCGCGGGACTGCACGCGGGCTGTGCCTTGGCGTCCTATCATTGTCAATACTATAGTCAAGCTGGTGAAGTTCAGCCCCAGACCATTGAATGGATTCTTTTCCAAGAAAATACTTTAAATTGTGCAACAATTTCAAGTACTTAAAGCTCTGCACAAAAGTCAGAGCTTATACCTTTATGAGTAACGTTGGAAGAGGAAGATTCTGAGTAGAAGTGAGCTTTCCCTGCAAAATTTGGTGTGACAGCCCCACAAAGTCTTGAAGGTTTCACCACAGTTCTGCGTAATGGTTGCTTATTGGTTTGTACAGTGGGTTTCATTCCAACACACCTTTTTTCTTGAATCCTGGGTTATTTGTTCCAGAATCATCAGTTCCAAAAAAAGAGTTTGGGAGATGCCTTTCAGTCTATAACAGTATGGACAGATAGGCTCCGTTCAACAAGATGGGGTAAATTCTTAACCTTTCCGATCCCAGACTCCACTTCAGGAAAATAGGAGTAAAATCGCCTTCCTTACGGGGTCAAGGCCGGCATTAACTGAGGTAATGAGGGTCAAGTTTTTACCTCCATGCCTGGCACCTAAGACATTCTAACCAAAACCAGTTGCGAGGATTACTCCTAACGCCAAGGCTTGCGGGAAGTTGAACCAGAACTGGACCTTGTGGCCTGTTTTATTGGCCCAAAAAAAAAAAAAAAAAAAATAGAGCACCTGGGCTGCCGGATGACCTGGCAGGGCACATGTCTGATGAACAGAATTTTCCAGTGATGATTCTGAAATGGTGAAGAAGTTTAAAAGAGCTTCAAAGGGCTGCGGCAGTCTCTCGGAGCCCACACAGGCTGGCGGGCCCTGTCACCTCCGGAGCAGGCCTGGCGTCACGGAAAGAGCAGCCGGGCAGGCCTCGCGCCTGTGTCCACGCCGCCGCTGACCACCGGCGCCCTGGGCCAGCTGCTTTGCCTCCATCTCCTCTCTTGAAAATGAAGATCCTAAGATCTCCCCCGTGGAGGAAACTGAGGGAGCCCGGGCAGCAGAGTGGCGGGTGCTAACACTGACGGACAAGCGGCCTCCACGCCCAGCACCGAGCTGGGGGCTGACAGTCACTGCGCCGTGTCCTCCTCCCAGCTAGCCAGAAAGCAAGGTCTTCTCATCCTATTTCGGCAAGAAGGAAAGCAATGCTCAGCTCAGGGAAGGCATTTGCCCAAGGTTACATAACTGGTAGGTGGACAAGCCAGGCTTTGACCTTGAGTCTGCGTCCAGATTCCAGCTCTGTTAACCACACTCCCTCCTACTGCCTCCCACTCAGCTCCCGCCCAGAGCCTGCATTCGTGGCAGGACGCGATTCTCTAGATACTAACCCCTTTCATCAATCCTATCACAGTTGCAAAGAGGAAGGGGTAGCTGAGGCCAGGCTAAGCACCCTCACTAGCATGACTCGCAAGTTTCCAGGAAGGACTTCGCTCGATTGTATCCAATGGGACCAAGTGAAAACATTAGGCTCCCAGAAGATCACGGGGTATTTCTTTGGCATCTAGGGGTCAACTCCTGGAAGAAGAAATATGGCAATACATCCAAAGTCCATTTCTTCAGAAAATTAATGATTGGAAGGGCTTCTCTTAGCAGCGCCTCCAGAGTGAATGAGAACTGAATATGCAGGGAGCCCGAGGGCTTCCGTTTCTAAGTGCTGTTTCATTGCTTACATTCTTTAAAGCTGAAGTTCCAGTCTCAAGACCCCAGGGTTAACCTAAGTCGAAAAGTCCTCCAGTACCTGATATACCTCACAGCTGCGAGGCTTTAGAGCTGTTGTCAGACTGTTCAAACACAAACAGAGCCAAACATCCTCCTAGCCAGCGCTGACCTGCTCCCAAGAATCATGTGCTGTGGTTTCCATCACACTCAGCCATAAAGTCCTGTTTGAGCTTGTCATCCCTGCGAGCCATGTGACTGCTGGCACCTACCTGGGTCACATTTGCCTCTTCCCTTGGGACACAGCTTTTTGCAAAAAGGCCACAGTCACTTGCTGAGATGAGTCAGAAGTTCCTCAAATCTCCCGACACAACTTGGGAGCGAAGAGAAAGGGAGAGCAAACAGGCCCGGCAGGCACTGTCTAGCCACGACTTGAGAAGCCAGCACATTCATCCCCAAACCCGGACCTGCCTTACGAACACCTGCGGCAAGCCCCGGAGACAGCACTTCCACGGGGAGTGACCATGGGCCGCTTAGTGACTTAGTGGGGCCAAACACCACACACCCCCAGGGCACTCCAGACCACCCACGGAGGCTTCCTTGACCATCCCTGGGCCCAGTGATGCTACTGGGCCAGTGAGCTGGTTCCCAGAAAGTGAAAGAGTCTGACAAGGAGATTATTTTCCCTCTGAGCAGGTGTGGCTCCTTGTCGAAACAGGAATCTTCCTCGCACCGCAGTGAGACTTGGAGCCGGTAGCAGCCAAGGCCACAGAACCAAGGCCAGACCTGCTTCCCGGGTGACCCCAGTGTCCACAAAACAAACGCCCCTGTGGGATGGGGACCTTCTACCTGCCTCTCTGCACACACGCGTCTCCTCAACCTCCACAGGCCCTTGCAAATAAGCCCCTTGTTCCATACACCGTTAGCTGCTCCTGAGCCAGTGGGGACAGGCTCCGCCTCTGTGTCCCTGACTCTGGCGCTTGCCGGGCCTGGACTTCCAGCTCCCCACAGTCCTGCTGCACAGAGGAGCCTGGCCCCCTCTGCACCCCCCCACTCCGCCCTGAGGCCACTGACCTCCAGCCAGACTGACCCACCCACCATCTTCCTGTACTTTCCTGCCCTGGTGCGTTGGTCCAGACCTTTAAAAGACCACTCACCGTAAGAGCCTCACTCCCCCAGCCCAAACCTGCATATCGAAATCCTCCCAGCCTTTGAGGCCCAGCCAAACACCCCCCTACCCCAGAAGGTGTCCCTGGTTTCCGAGGCCTGTTCCAGACCCACGCAGCATATCCCGGGGACAGTGCCTTCCATCCCACCGGCCCAGGGAGAATGAACTGCGAATTAACTTCACTTTGAAACCCCTTGGTGGCACTTATTTTTCACTTTCAGCTATCGGGCACACACACATATACACACAATGAGGGATGGTGGGCCCGTAAGACTACAATGGAGCTGAAAATCCCTGTCACCTAGAGAGCAATGCCATAGAGCAACGCATGACTCCCATGTCTGCGGTGATGCCGTGTAAACAAACCTGTGCTGCCAGTCGTAGGAAAGCTCAGCACAGTTATGTGCAGTGCTTAATACTTCCTAATAAACGACTATGTTACTGGTTTATGTGTTTACTATACTATACTTTTCATCATTACTTTAAAGTGTTTTCCTCCTACTTATATAAAAAGTAACCTGTAGAACAGCCTCAGCCAGGTCCTTCAGGCGGTATCCAGAAGGCACTGTTATCACAGGAGATGACAGCTCCAGGTGTGTCACTGCCCCTGAAGACCTTCCAAGGGGACATGAAGCAGAGGTGGAAGACAACAATGCTGATAATACTAACCAGGCTAATGTGTGTTTGTGTCTTAGTTCTTAACAAAAGCGTTTACAAAAATGAAAAAATAAATAAAAAATAAAAAATTTTAGAAACAGGAAAAGCTTATAGAACTATGAAGAAAATATATTCATATAGCTGTACAATGTGCTTGTGTTTTAACCTCAATCATTACAAAAGATTTTTTTAAAAATTGAGAAGTTTATAAAGTAAAAAAGTTACAGTAAGCTAAGGTTAATTTAGTCCGGAAGAAAGAAAAATATATTTTAATCAATTTCGTGTAGCCTGCATGCGTGGCGTTTGGAAGGTCTACGGAGTGTACTGTGATGTCCCAGGCCTCCGCATTCACTCTCCACTCACTCGCCAGAGCAACTTCCAGTCCTGCAAGCTCCACTCATGGTAAGTGTCCTTGCACACGCCTGCCATATTTATACTGGATTTTTACTGGACCTTTTTGTGTTTACATACATCTAGACACATAAATCCCATTGCGTCACAATTGCCTACGGTATTCAGGGCAGTAACACGCTGTGCAGTGTGTAGCCTGGGAGCAATGGGCTGCACCATGCAGCCTAGGTGTGCAGGAGGACGCACCTGCTAGATCTGTGTAAGTAACTCTGTGACGTTCACACAATGACAAAATCGCCTAATGACGATTTCTCAGAACACGTCCCCATCGTTAAGTGATGCGTGACTGTATATGAAACAAGTTCGGCCATGAGTTGATAATTATTCAACCTGCATAATGAGTACACATGAAGTTCATTATACTTTTTATTCTACCTTTTTTTCGTTTGAAATTTTTCATAATAAAAAAGAGTGAGAGGCAGAGAGAGAAGGAAGGGAGGGAGGAATGGTGGGGGGGGGGTGGAGAAAGGGAGAGAGAGAGGAAGACAAGGGAGTGGGGAGGAAGGACAGAGTCCAGCATCAGGATCTGCCTCAACAGTGCTGAGGACATCTCTGGACACCAACTCTGCCCCAATCACACATGTTCCTAATGATGACCTGAGTCACCAGAAAAGGTTAGGTTGTACTGGATATGATGCTTTTTGCAACAGAGATTCATTTATGTCCTACTTTTGGAGACACTCTACGAACAAACAAAATTCAGACAGCCACAGGGGCAGTGACTTCAAGTGATCCGTGGAACAGAGCTCGGCCTGAGGACACCACCCAAATGAAGTGCCGATGTGTTATCATCATGGAGTGTCTGGCCCTGCCCAGGGCGGCTCTGACCTGACTGCTGCTCCTTCCTCACCAGCTTGGAGGAGAGGCCTTCCACCCGGCAGCTGCCCCAGGCCTGCCCAGGGGCGAGGCATGTCCGCCCAGCGCAGACCACAGAGCTCCGGGTGGCAAGCTCATCTCAGCGCCAACAGCTGGGCCAGCCCAAGTTCCCTCAAAGATCTTGCATGAGGGGCCACTTCTCTCCCGCAGCTACGAAATGAGAAGAAAAGAAAAGGAAAGGAAAGAAACGCCTCATTTCCAATGGGAAACAGGCCTTTCTGAGACCGGGCCTGGAGGCAGTTAGCTCAGGCTCGAGGGTCCCCTGGATCCAATCCGCTGT
>RJWJ010027230.1:0-22363 GCA_004363605.1 Indri indri
TTTAAATTAACTAATTGAGAAGCAGTTTCTGTTGTGATACATTTAAAAATGTATGACTTTGAAAAAAAAGTTCAGCTGTCTACATAATCTGTTTCATAATCTAAATTATTAGTGTGGGGGTGCATATTTAGGTACTGCAGCATAGCTACCAAAAAGACCCAGTAAACAGTGAGTTCATTCCTTTAAAGATTCAACTGACTGGCAAAATTAGTCCAGGAAAATAAATGGCCCCCATTGTGTCCTAATTGTCTATTAGTTCTCTTGCCAATGAAGTCCAGCTGGAGTGTTCTTGGGGTGATTGAAAGTGACCCTTGGGGTATATCTGTGAAAGCAAAGAAAAATTCCAACCCAAATAATCGATAGTGGGATTTCTCCTTACTTCTTTTCCTTCTTTTCTGTTCCCATCCTCTCAGATTTAGCACTCAGGTTGAATGCTTTCTCAAAAATTGATGCTTTGCTTGTTCTTCTGTTGCCTTTCCTTTGCCGACATAATTTTTCACCTATGGGGTGATAAAACCCACACATTCAGATCTCTGTGCAGCACTGACAATGAGGTGGATGTAATCTGTAGTTCAGGTGGGATCTGTATTCAAATGTCAATCTGAACTGAACTGCAAGGAGACATTTCTCTCAGTGACAAAATTAATACAAAGATGTAACATGTTTCAATCAGCTGTTTTTCAGAGAAGAAACATATTTATTTGACTAGTAAACCTTTATGTGCCAACATTGAAGAGTTGATGTTTATAGAACTGTCGTATGTGAAATATCTCAACCACAATGTGGAGTTTTTAAAAAGATAATTATAAATCCAGACAGCTCCATAAAAATATATAGTCAAAATATGAAGAGACCATACCATTAGATGAAAACTAAAAGATAGGCCCTGCATTATAAACATACATTGTATTACATTGAGCATAAACAGGATTTGAGGTGTAAAGAGAATTTATATCAAACTTATTTTGACTTGAGTATCAACTAACCAGTTCTTTGAGAAGGATTGCATTGCCAAGTGAAACTTCTAGGTTGGTGTCAGCAAGTATCTGGCAGGATCAGTTCCTAGTTCTGAGCTAATGGGAGACAGGGATAATCAATCATGGCACTCTTTCTTGCTGAGTCCAGATTCAGCCTTAGGTATCATTGTGAGTGCCAAATCCATTACTTTATGTAATAGCTGCCTGAAGAATTGTGCTGAAAAAGACTGTATTGCAATGCCAGTTTGCGGTGGCTCTTCTGGGTTGCAACAGTTGAAAAGCACTGATAGAAAATAAAATGGCTCACAGTATATAAAAATAATTCAATTTTAGTATTTTGTTCATTTAAAGGTAATAATTCACACATTCCAATGAACCACTAATAGCTTTCAAACTTCCAGTGGTAAATAGATTAAAATGTGTCTCCCTTGTCCTCCCCTCAGCCTCTTGCCTTCTTTTCACAGTCAACCCTTCTAAAACAAGTTGCCTATTTTTATTATCTATATGATATCACCAGTAACCCCTTAACTTACTCTTATTTGGCTTCCATCCCTACCACTCTACTGAATCTTCACTTAATCTGACAATTAATTGTCTGTAATTAAATCCAACAATTTTTAATCTTTATTTTTTTATTTTTTATTTATTTATTTTTTATTTCCAAGCAGCCTTCAGTACTGCTGATCGTTTCCTCCTTCAACCTTCTCTTCAACCTTCTTAATATCCATCCTAGCACAGACTCTTGGGTTTCTTTTTCTTTCTTTGTCCTCCTTAGTCTCTCTCTCTTTTTTTTTTGTCCCTTCCTAACTCTATAACCAATTTTTAACTCTTGTGTTTTAAGGGCTTTGAGCAAAGTTATTTTTCTTTTTTCTTTTCCCTTTGTATGTTTTTCCCTGAGTGAACTCATGTCTTCCCATGTCTCAAATTGTCTTCTATACACCTGTGACCCCTCAACTCTATTTGCAGCACAAACATCTCTCTTGGGCTCCAGGGCTATTTTTCCAGATGCCCTACTTGGCATCTCTGCTTGGTACTTGACTAACCAAGTCAAAACTGAATGCTTTACATTCCTTATAGAACCCAAGATGTTTCTTCAGTGTCCCCTGCCTCAAAAATGACCACACCTTCACCCTGTTGCTCAGGCCAGAAATGGGGAAGTCTTCTGACTGATTTCTTCTCATTTATCACCATCCTTTCAATCTATTCTGCCCATTCTACCCTCCCAGTATTTTTTAAATCAGTCCATTTCTCTTGATTCATGTTACCACTAGTTGAATTACTCTTCCTATTTCTACTGTTGTTCCACCCAAACCAATCTTCATACTACCACAGAATAATTGCTGTAAAACTCACGTGCCATGTCACCATCTAAAATCCTGTTATAATTCCTCTTTGACACTTACATTAAATCTAAAATCTTCACAGAATTCTCCCTTGCCTGCCTCCTGTCTAGATCCCTATCTACAGGATTCAGTTCATTTTTTTCTGCGCTACAGCTATGATGGGTTTGTGTCTGTTTCATAAATGAGCTTCATTGTCTTGCCTGAGCAACTTCACACATTTTATTCTTTTATCTTGGTACAGCTTTCATCCTTCCATTGTTTAAGGATCTCTTACCATCTCTTTCAGGATCCAGATTATATATTTATTCTTCAAGGAGGTCGTCTCTGAATACCCAGGTTGAGTCAGTTACTTTTGTTTTATTTCTACAACACTCACTACTTGCCTTTTTGAAACTATAACCACACCATACTTTTTATTAATTCCATAAGGGCAAGTTTCATTCATATTTGTCTAGTTATTAGCAATATTCTCACATAGGCACTTCAGAAATACTTTGGAAATATTGCCAGTTCTGGGAATTTTATAGAGGAATTAAAAAATACATTTTTCCTTCTTAACAGCACCACTTTTCCGTTGGAGGAATTGTCTCTCTTCCATGGGACACAACCTAGTGGGACCATAAATCAGGGGCCCCGCCCTCCTCCAGTCTAAGGTCAAGGATGAGATTAAATTTGGACGATTGGTTGATCCCCCCTTGGAAATTCACTGTTGATCAGGGTGCCCACAAAGCAGAACATGAGAGTTAATTCCTTTCTAGTGGAGACACTATGACTGCTCCTGAAGTTCCTGCCTCTCAGCTCCAGTGAGCTACCTTGATGCCTTCTTCCTATTTCCAATACTGTAACTCTTACCCTGATGTTAATTCTCTGGGCTATATATTTGTAGTGAGCTTTCTTTTTCTTAAATTAACCAAAGATTTTGTTGCTGTTCATTTACAAAACAAGAACCCTCAGTAACAGCTTTTACTTTCTTCTTTTCTTTTAACATGTCAGAAACACATAGTGATTTGTTTGGGATTGTGGATTGTAGTCCTGGGTTGGTAGACTTTTTCTGTAGCTGGAATTTTAAAATAATAACTCTCAGCCTATAATCCCTCTATGCTTAGCTGTTATATAATTTTTAAGTATTTCTATTTTAGTCAATCCTATGTTTATTTATTCACTTACACATTTTCCCTGATGAATGTTTACTTACCGCTATGTATCAGATATTGACTAGATACTAGAAATACAGAGATGAAAACACATCTTTTTGTTTCAAATTACTAGTGATGAGATACACTAACAAATTATTTTGATATCTTGAAATGTGATAAATGCTACAAAAGAGATGATATACAAAGTAAATATGGTATCATGGGCTATGCAAGACTATCACAGTCCCTTGGTATAATGGAGGACTTCTCAAAGGACGGTCAACTAAGTTGTGAATAAGAATAGAAGAAGCATGTTATGTTTGTGAGGATATGTAGTATAGTCATTAAGAGCACAGACTCTGAAGCCAGACTGGCTCTGCCCCTCTGGCATAGTTTTTCACATCAAACCAAACCAAGCAAAAACACAAAACAACAACAGAATAAGCCCACAAAACTGCAAATCATGGTAAGCCCCTAGATCTAACTACCAGTTTATAGAAAATATAGGGGACAGAGGAACACATTAAAGGATACTAAAAATATGCAATCAGCAAAATCCAGAATTTGGAAAACTCCAGAGAACAAAATCTGCTTTTTTGCAATAAAAAGCTGAGCAAAACAGAGAGAGAAGGGATGTATAGATTAAAAGAAACTTGAGACATAACAACCATATGGGACTATATGGCTCTTGTTTGGATCCTCATTCAAACACTCCAATAGAAAAGTACATTTATGAGAAAACCATGGGAATTTAAATCCTGACTGGATTTACAAAAATAATTGTTAGTTTGAGCTTTGACAATGGTATTGTTTTTATGTTTAAGAAAGTTCTTTTAGATTTAGAGATATATGCAGGAATATTTACAAATAAATAGTAATGTGTCTGAAGTTGCTTTAACACAATCCACTTGGGAAAGAAAGAAATGGAATTATATAAAAAATAAGAGTGGACATTAGTTGTTGATTAATGAGCATTGGGTACTTAAATGGGGTTAAATTCATATTGGAAATTTAAAAAATAAAAGTAAATAAAAATCCTGGATCTGCCACTTACCCACATACCAGTTTATATGTGATCTTGGACAAATTACAGATTGTCTCTGTTTTAATCTCAATTTTCTTTATTTGTAAAATAGAGATGATAATATTAAACTACTATTTACTATTAGGATTGTCATGAAGATTAAATGAGCTTATTTAGGTAACGAGTTTAGAGTCATGCCTGACCCAGAAATATGCTGTATAAATGTTTGTTATTATCATTTAAAAATTGCATAGCAAGAAGATAAATTGTATGAAAAAGAAAGGCTGGAGAGGAAACTGAATATATGAGTATTCTATAACAGGGATTAAAATTTAAAAGGTAAGAAATTAAGTTTTAAGAATACATAATGTTCTTAGGGTATAGTGAATATATTTGACCAATTCCTATATAATGTTCAGAACATGAACTCAGTATATAAGACAAGAGAGAATAGATAAAGAAATAATTTCATCCTGTTTGTTTTAATTTTTGCTATGCTATAAAATCTCTAGAAATACACAGTCAATAATTGTCCTTTGCAATTAAAATGGCTTGTTCAAAAATCTTATAGTGTATTTCTAAGAAGAGGCAGTTTCACTATGATAAAGTTTCCTGATGCTATTGCCTTCATAAGAAGCACATTTCATAGTTCACTACCCATGATATTTTTAATCTTCCAAGTTAATGGTTTTACCTAAATTCAGCTAGCCTGTATAAATCATGGAAAACATATATGCCTTTGCATGTGAAGTATGAGTTATTATTTTATTATTATTAATATTAGGATGATGATGATGATAATTACCTCTCTGTTCATTCAGAACCCATTTTGAATTTGGGATGTTTTTGCCTGATTGCTGTGTTTTAAGTGATAACTTCAGCAAGCCCCCTAGTTACTACATCACTGATGAGCCTGTGAGTTATTGAAATGATTTTACAGAGGTAATGTGTTTCTGGCTTAGCCTGTCTGATTATTTTATTGAATGTATAAGAAATGTTAGAAATAGCAACACTGTAAATTAACATAATGATCATTTACAGCCATGTGAGCATATTGAAGAAAAAAACAACACGATATGGCCACATGCCTAGAATATTTGGAATTTTGTTAGCATGAAATATTGACTAATGTAGTGTTTATATAATGCATCTAATGGATACTATGAAAATGATTTATAATTGTTTTTAAAAGCACTATTAATTTAATTTTTCAGCACTTTTTTTTTTTTTGGCTTCCAAAGAAACTCTGTATGAATTTTGCTTTCCACCCTGAAAAACACTGAAGGGTAAACCTTTTATAAATATATAATTAAAATTCTTACAAACAGAAATATTAAGTTGTCTCATATGTTTATTAATAGTATATTGCATAATATAAATTTAAAACAAATTAAAATTAAATAAAGTCATTTTATTTTATGAACATTTCACAAATATTAATAATTCTCTACATAGAAAGAATAAAGAAGAAAAAAGTACCCTGGGTATAATAATTAGTGTTAATAATTACTGCTATAATTTACAAAATGTTTTTTCTTTGCCGGCATTGTGCTAACCGTATTATGTGCATTATCTCATTATTCTGTTACAATCCTGTTAGCACCTCTCACCTTAGCAACAGTGAATAAAAAGAGTCTAAGTAAAAATAGTGTGCTTGCCTTAGAGCTATAAAAGAATCCTCTGTCCCCTTCTCCACTTCCATTAGGTTGCCATTCAACCACTCTTCTGTAGAAAGTCTCGAGCTGCCATTGCCTGTGTGGATTCTATTAACACACTCATTTTGGCAGAGTAGGAGGTTAATTCTGTTTACTTTCCCAGGTCATACATTCAGTGAATGCCAGACACAATGCTGGGATCACCACTCAGTCATTTCCTCACTTGGTCTTTCTGCCATTCATGCCCCTCTTCTTCTTACTTGCTGCAGAAATTAATTGTTGGAAACGGTTTCATTTTGGTTAATTAAATCATTAATTCATTCAGGTCTCCCTGTTTGATAAAACAGTGTCTCCCTTTGGTGCAATGATTACAACTCAGCCTTCTTGTCCTTCACCTCCTCAGGAAACTACTTCAGTAGCCTGATCCTTTTTAGCCTCTCGAGTGCTTTCAAACCAGTATTTTTTAAGAATTAGGTTTGTCCCATTCCTGAAAGCAAGTGATCAAGGACAGGTGAAAGTGTAACTTCTAAGGCACTAGAGCAGCTCCCCGCAATCATCAGAAGGTGCCATGAAGTGACTGGGGACAAAAACCCACTTTTAAAATCTTTGCGTGTGTGTGTATGTATTTTCGGTTGAGATATTTGTGTCTTCCTATATTTTATTTGAATGGACTGTGAGATCGGAATGGTCAGACACTTGTAAATTATAAATGCTTTAAAAACAAATGCACTTTGAGGTATGAGAGTTTATTTGCAGGGAATGCTGTATAATGCTTTATAGATTTAAAACATAATTAGTTTAAATATTCTTTCAGAATTATGAAATTATTTTAATTCCTTTAGAGAATGTAATCCTTTTAGTCTTCATCGATAGTTGTTACAAAACTGATATTCAGCCCTTCAATTTGAACAGTGGTGACACATTTTATATGACCTCTTTATTCCCCCCACAAAATAAAAACGTTAATACATAAAATGAAGAATACTTAAAGATTGACCTTTTACTCTGCTCCAAAACAGAGAATACGATCATTATATATACATAATATCAAAAAATAATAAAGAAACATCTATTTGGTCAGTCAGGAGTCAACAGAAGTAGAACTAGTAAGATGGATGTGTGTATTATTTACTACAAGGAATTGGCTTCCACAATGTGGGGGTTGGCTAAAGAAGTTCAAATACGCAGGGCAAACGGGCAGGAAGGGAAGATAGATAATGAGCAGTATGAACCTCTACAGGAACAGGCAGATTTTTTTCTCTCTCACAGAAAAACCTCAAACCTACTTTTAAGGCCTTCCAGCAGATTCTGATAGGTTTTCCCAGATTACCTGAGGTAATTTTTCTTAAAGTCAACTGATAACGGGCTTTAGATGCATCTGCAGGTTGCCTCCACAGCAGCACCTACATTAGTGTTTGATCGAATAACTGAGGACTACAATCTCTCAAGGTTACCACTTCAATAAAGCCATCCCATCTACGGGGTTCCCATCTCCTTAAGAACGATCACGTTGCCCAATTTGAAGTTCTCTCTCAGCGCCTGCCTGCTCATATCCTTCTGCTTCCCTCACAGAACCAAAACATTGAACCACCATATTGAATTTTAAAAAAGTATCCTCTTGCTCTTTTCTTTCACCTTGATTTTTGAATTTATAAAAAATGGCGACACTACCTATTTCCCTGAGGTATGCTTTCTCCACTTAGCATATTTCTAAAATATATCATTTTGGTCTGAGTAACTATTGCCATTCATTTTTACTTCTGTGTATTACCGGATTGTTTAAATGCACCAATATTCATTTATCCATTCTCCTATATATGTTTCTTGTATTTGTTTACAGTTATTCTTGTTCAATCAATAACTCTCTGGAGTTTTTTTGTGCAAGTCCATAGGGTTACAGATTTAAGAGTATCTCTGGATCGATAGTTAAGATTAGACTCCCTAGGTTTTATGTTATAAATCTGGGTTGAATTTACAAAATAATTATAGTGGTAATATCCATTCACTTTGCCTCCCTCAGTATAAAAGATCTAGATCTTTGCCAACACATGCTATTATCAGACCGTGTTAGCTACCTATGTTTGCTGTAACAAATTACCACCATTTATTGGCTTAAAACAACACAAATTTAACTTTTAGAATTCTGGAGACTATAATTCCAAAGTCAGTTTCACTGGGCTAAAGTCAAGGTGTTAGTAGGGCAGATTTCTTCCAGAGGTTCTGAGAGAAAAATCCATTTTCTTGCCCTTTTCAGCTTCTAGCAGCTGCCTGTGTCCCCTAGCCTGTGGCTCCCGCTCCACCTTCAAAGTGCATCACTCCAGTCTCTGTTTCTGTCTTCTCATCAGCTTCCCCTTTTGTAGTCAAGTCATCCTCTGCCTCACTCTTCACTCTTATAAACATCTTTCCGATCACATCTCCAAATCTTTAACTTAATCACGTCTGGAAAGTCCCTTTCTCTGTATAAGGGGACATGCATAGGTTGTGGAAATTGTGTTGTGAACATTTTTGTGAGGGGCAGAGGCAGGCATTATTCAGCCTACCACATGCGCATTTTTTGTGCCAACCTAGTATATATATAAAAAATGAAATTTTGTGGTGGTTTTAACATGGATTTTCCTGAATACTAATCAGTTTGAAAAGACATTTCTGTTTCCTCCTCTGTGAAATGAGTTTTTATGTTTTTTACCATTGATTTTTATTGAAATGTTAGCTATAGGTGCTGGATATCAATTCTGTATTAATTATGTGCATGACAAATATCTTCTCTCAGTTTATGATTTATCTTTTAATTTTTAATATTTTGGCAAATAGAAACTCTTAATTGTAATGTAATCAGATCCTTTTGTTTGTACTTAAAAATGTTTGTTTTATCTAAGAAATATTTTCCTATCCCAAACTCATGAAGATATACTCTCTTCTTTTAAAATATTGAAATTTTAATGACATATTTGTACGTATCCACCTTAAATTCATTCTGTCTATGCTATAAGTAGAATCCAATTTCATCTTTTTCCTTCGTGGATAAACTATCCCAGCACAAATTATTCAAGTCCATCATTTATCTCCTGTTTTAAAATTTCACTTCCTTGTGAGTCAAGTCTCTGTATCGGCCTGGCTCTGATTCTAGGATGTGTATCTTGTTCCATCGGTCTATTTATCTGTCACTGTGCCAGTACCACATGGTTTTAACTACCGTAAATTTGTGATAGGTCTTGAACTCTACTAGAGCAGACACACATCACTTGCGTCTCCTTTAGTAATGTCTTGTCTTTTGTCCTTCAAATAATTTTAGAAAATCCTTTGCCAAGTTTTAGAAAAATAAATTCTGTTGACTTTTGATTGGAATTGCGTAGAATCCATAGTTCAGTTTGAGTGAATTGACATCTTGATGATATTTAATCTCATTAACTATGAATATCTGTTCCTGTAGCTATTCTTTAAATAATCTTTCCATAAGGTTGTACAATTTACTTCATAGGATTTTACACGTATTTTGTTAAATTTATTGTTAGGTATTTTAGTTTTTGTTGTTTTGTAAGTGAAATTTTAAGATTATCATCTGACCTTTTATTGCTATTATGTAAAAATACAGTGGAGTTTTACATATTGATTTTATATCCAGATCTTTGCTAAATTTTGTTAATTCTAAAAAGTTGTTAGTGGATTATTTTAGATTGAATATGTATACAATATTATTTCTGAGTAACTAGTGTTTTATTTCTTTAAATCGTCATAGTCTTTATTTGTTTTCTGTCTGCATTGTTAAAACTTCCAATATATTGTTGAGTAAAATTGTTGATAGTGGTCATCTCTGTCTTGCCTCTCAGTTTTAAAAGAGTACTTCTGACTATTCACTGTGAAAATTGATGTTTTTTTTTTATAGATTTTGGTAGATATTCCTATCAGTTCAAGGAAGTTATTTTTTGTTTATCACTTACTAAAATTGTTCTCAAGAATGATGCTGAATTTTATGTATTTTTTTACATGTATTGAAATAATCATAGTTTTCTACCTTTACCCTTTGGTGATTATATAAGGCCCTAATGTATTTAGAGTTTCTAATTTAAATAAATTTCAACTTATACAAAGTCAACGTAATAATACAATAAATCCCCATCGCTTGGGTTCAACTGCTATCAACATTTTGCTATTCTTGTTTCATCTATATGTTCCCTCCATGCTCACTCACTTATTATTATTTCAATATTTTTATATGATCTTCATATAATCTTATAATCTATAAAATCTTATATCTTATGTTTATATAATCTTATAATCTATTAAGACCACAGAACATTTCCATTATTCTAGAAAGTTCCCTCATGTTTCATCTCAGTTAATCACATCTCCATCTAGAGATGGCTATTGTTTTGAAGTTTTTTCATCATAAATTAGTTTTATCTGCTTTGAAACTTCATATGAATGAAATCATACAGTAAAGAGTCTATTGTGTTAATTTTATTGAACTCAACATAATGTCTGTGAGATTCTCCCATCATGTTTCCTGTAGTTCATTCCTTTTTATTGCTAAGTAGAATTCTATTATACAAATATACCATGATTTATTTATTCCACTGTTGGTGGATGTTTGGATTGTTTCTAGATTTTTGCCTATTACTAACAAAGCTTCCACTAACACTTTGTACAAATCTTTGTGCAGATGTATTTTCATTTGCAGGAGTAAATACTTAGGAATGAATTACTGGTTGAAAGGGTAGCTATGTTTTTATGTATGCAAGATACTGCCAAATCTTTTTCCAAAGTAGTTATACTATTTTTACGTTTCCACTAGTAATGATGTAAATGAATTTTAAGGGTTTTAATTATCAATTTAATTTCTTAATGGTTCTAAGGTATTTATGCTTTCTCTTAAGTTTGTTTTAGTAAATTATATCTGCCTTGGAATTATTTAATGTTATTTACATAAATTTTTTATAATAGTTTCTTTTTAATCTCTGCTATGTCTATACTGATGGGCCTCTTTGTTTTCTAATAGAATTTGCACCTTTCCTCTAATTTTCTTAAACAATCTTTCCAGAGATTTGTCAATTTTCTTGGTCATTTTAGATAATAAAATTTTGGGGTTTTAATACTCAATTTGTATTATCTGAGGTTTACATTTCAATATTTTAAAAAAATATTTTAACATCATCCTTTTTTTTTTTTTTTCCTAAGCTCAAAAGTATTTTATTCACCAATACTCAATGTTGCTTTATTTGCAAACAACACATTTAAAGTTACACTTTTTACTTACATACACTACTTGGCTCACACTGGCAAATGTTGTTACGTAGTATTTTCAATATAGTGCAGTCTTATGTATTTTCTAATTATCATAATTTCTTCTTTGATGAATGAATTCTTTATATGTGCTGCTTAATTTTTACATGCATGAATCTTTAAATAATTTGGTTATTTCTTTCTAATTAAATGCATTGTAATATGTAAATGAGGTCTATAGAGGATTTATTCTTTGAAATCTATGAAATTTACATATCACCTAAATAGCCAAATTTTGTGATACACACATATGTTTGCAATGAATGTGATTTTTCCAATTAGATCAATTTGTAAATTATGTTGTTTAAAACTTCTATACACTCGCAGGTGTTTTTGTTTCCTACTGCCATATTTTCTCCTACTCTTCATCATCAGAGGCTAGGAAAAGGCTTTAAATAATAAGGTAAAGACTTTACCTCCCATAGGCCCCATCATCAATGGTAAAAAGGTGTCTTAAAAACTCAGCCCTTCTTATTCCCAACACTTATAATCTCATTACAACTATCTGCCTTAGTAGGACTAATCTCATTTTACCCTTGATCTATATTTAGGTTGGTCATAACTTAACCCCCAGAATCGGAGGCCATTTTTCTTCTCCTCCACTATAACCCTCATAAAGCTCTACCCAATACCTTTTCTCTCCCTCTTTCATCCTTCTGAAACTTCTTAAATCCTTCTAGCTCTGCTTCAATCTTCTATATCATCTGTAATAATCCATGCCATCAGTGTTCAATCTTTTTCATGAAACCCTCCTCTACTGATCATTTGTACCACTATTTTTGGAAGAAATGTGTGCTTCTATTTCCTTTGTTTGCCATGCATAATATTCTTGATTTGATTGTATACAATTTGGAGAAGGAACAAGAAACACTTGAGAAGCGTTTAGCCATCATGACACTTTTAGATATGAAATAAGATTGGAAATCACCATAGGGAGAAAGCATTCAGTACATCACCCTTAAATATGATTTAGCTGCAGATTTTCCATAGATGCTTTTTATCAGGTGGAGGAAATCCTTTTGCATTTCTAGTTTGACGAGAACTCATTTTATTTCATCATGAATCATTGGATTTTGTCAAATGCATTTTATGCATTATTGAAATAATCATATAGTATATCCTCTTAGTCTATTAATGTAGTGAATCATATTGATTGATTTTCGAAATTAGTCCAGCATTTTATTCTCAGAATAAATCCTATTTGGTCATAATTATTGCTCTTTTTTATATTTGCTGTATTTGATATGGTAATATTTACTTAAGAAGGCTATCGGAGCGTGTGTGTGTGTGTGTGTGTGTGTGTGTGTGTGTGTGTGTATTCTTGACCTGAACATAAAAGCTAAAATAATAAAGCCCTTAAAAAAAATAGGAGAACATATATGCTACTTGGAGGTAGTCAAAGACTTCTTAGAAAAGACATAGAAAAAAATAACCATATTTGAAAATGATTAATTAATTAGATTTTATTAAAAATAAAAAACTTCTGATTATCAGGATATACTATTAAGAAAATGAATAGACTAGCTAAAGGTTGGGAGGAAAATATTTACAAAACCAGTATATGGCAAAGAATTCGTATCCAGGATATTTTAATAAATTTTACAACTCAATCATAAAAAGACAAACAAAGAAAAATGGCAAAAGTTTGAAGAATCACTTCACAAAGGAAGATATACAATACAAATGGCAATAAACATGTATAATAGTGCTCCAAATGATTTTTATTTGGGGCAATATAATTTAATATGCTATTCCCATTGGTGGCACTGAGATACCACTAAATTCCCACCAACGTGGTTAAAATTAAAATGACATACATTTTATGTTGGCAAAGATACAGAGAAATCAGAACCCTCATATAATGCTTTGGGATTATAAAATGATGCATGAGTTTTGGAAAACATTCTGAACATCTTCTATAAAACCAAACACACACTACCCCATGACTCAAAATTTCATTACAAGAGAAATGAAAAGTGTGTAATTCCATAAAAAGATTTATATTTATAGTAATTCATAATATCTCAAAATTAGAGCCTTGGTGTTCATTGATAAAGAAAATAGACTAATTTTATTATATTCATACAAAGAAAACTACTCAGCAATAAGAAGGAATTATAAATACTGATAGAATCAACAACATGAATGGATCTCAAAAACATTATGTTGAGTCAAAGAGGTCTCATCCAAATGATTGGTTACATAATGTGTGATATTTCATGTGTGGTAAAAAAAAAAAAAATGGTTTTCTCTGAGTAGTGGGGGAAATGGGTGGAAATTTACTGGGAAGGGAAGTGAGGGAAATTCATGGGTGATGATACTGGTTGGTATTTTGAGAGAGGTTTGGGTTGCACAGTCTTATGTATTTGTCATAACTCATTGAAAGAGACATTTAAGATTTATGCATTTCATTGTGTGAAAATTTTACTTCAAAAGAAAAAAAACTATATACAAATATTAAGCTCTAGTTAATGATAATTAATGGCATGTTCATGGAAGTATTTGGGAGAAGGCACAGTGATGTATACAATTTACTTTGAAATATATTTAAAAAAGATCCACTGATGGATGAATAGAGGGTTAGAGAGATTCAGTGACATGTTATGGAGCAAGTAAGGTAAAAATGCTAATTATAGAATCTGGATGATAAGTATGTGAGTTCACTGTGGAATTCTTTCGACTTTTCTGTACCTCCATAAACTTTATGATAAAATATTAGAAAATATAACATTCACATTTCCACATAAAATATCTCCATGGAATGATTGACAATTTTTCAAAATTTTTGAGTGCTTATCTGAAATTCAGCACTGCAAGCATTACTGAGGGCTTGCAAATTTTTATTTTATTTTTATAAATTTACTTTTCTTCATTTGATTACTTTCATTTTGGAAAAATTGAATTTAAAAAATACATTTTATCATAATTCCATTAAATATTTTAAAGTTATTGGGCATATTTTTATTAAATGAAGGTAAAATATGGGTAATAACATTGTTGATACAGATGTAAGTTCCCGCTCAGTCATAACTAGTTGATTTATTTCTAATATGTTGAAGGCATTATTATAGCTATAGGTTAAAAATAATAATTATAAAAAGAAGAAACTAAAGCTCGGTGATTGCAGGTATTGCTCAGGGGAAGATATCTGATCATAATTCAAAGGACCTGTGTTTCAAATCTGGATGCCTACTAATAATTTTTGCAAATGGATAGCTCTGTTGGGAAAGACTGTTTCCCAATGTGTTTGACTCCTTCTGGTTTTTGTTTTTGTTTTTTTCATGTATTGTCATTTGGAGAATTTGCAGAGCTGTTCATATGTTGTCAGCCCATGAAGCAATTTTTATAATGCTTTAACATAACATTTGTTGTTGTAGTAGTGAAGAGCTCTGATTTTACAATAGATAGACATAGAAGTTAATCTGATGTCTATCTTATATTACATGTTTGTTTGAAAGCAAATTGTAAACAATCTAAGCCTCATTTTACTTATTATTAGGGAAGAACAATGGTTTCTTTCTGCCAGAGCATTGTATTTCATGGTGTTTATATTATGTTAATGTTATACTAAGCAATAGCAAAAAGAGTGAAAAAGTCAAGAATATTATATATAGTTTGCTGGTTTATTATGTGGTTTTTTTAAATTCGTATTGTTGTAAACTAACTTTGAATAGTTTTAACACAAAGAATTGAAAAGAAAACAAGGCAATACAAACCAAAGATCAACACAAGTAAACACAAAAGCCTAAACTCTAAAAGAATATACCACCTACTAAGACATAAAACATTTGCAAATTATGTGTGGAAATTTAAAACAAGCTCCCCTGAAATTTTGAGAATGAAAACTGATCTTAATTTTTTAAAGAATGTCTAGAAGTTAATATGTGTTGTTTTCACTCATTTTGTGACTTAAACAAGTTTTTGTACTTTCATTTTCAAAGCTCAGCTTGTTACAGACAAATTGTACCTCTTCCTTAGTCATACACATCATCTCTAATTGTGTTAAAAAACAAACAAATAAACACTTTTGTCAGGGTCAGAAATAATTAGCGGATTTTTCTATGTCTTTTTCTGATAAAGCCCCAAAATCCACAGAGAGAACAACTTGAAATCATCTAAGATAGAGAAGCCAGGTTGGAACTACCTAACACCATGAGTTTAACATTACATTTGGGCATTTGGAAAATCAGTTCCTAATGTAAAGATAACTGCTAGAATAAACATTCAGGTTTTATGACCATATACCCTAGGTCTTTCTAGAAGGATCCTATTTATCAAAATGTTTTAAAAAGTAAAAAGGGTCATAATTAAATCATTATATATGTTTTGTTTGGTATAATTCAGAGCACTTAAATTGTTTTGCTGCATTTTCTTATAGAAAGCATGAGCGGCTACTCATTTATTTTTAAAATCAGACTATTTCAGCTAGCCAGATGAAAATATAGAATTTAATGCAGTAAACAGAAACAAAACAAAACTCACCTTTGTTCTTCAAGGATAACATAGCACAAATGGGTTTAAATATAAATAATAAAGGAAGATTTTTGCATCTTGGCTGAATCACATAGCACCAGTTCAAATTAAAGTTTGCTAGTTATATTATGATTTTTAAGATCTGTGAAAATAAAATTTAGTAGAGAATCTAACACCTATTTTCAGCGATGCCAGAATAGGGCTTCTTCTGTTTGTTTGTATTTTTTAAAATTCATTCAAAGCTCCTGCAGTGGAAATTATTATAGCCTTTTTGAAAGTCAGTTTGAGAAGTTACATCAAGAACTTCACATATGCTTAAACTCCTGATTTAATAACTTCCAAGATTTTTTTCCTTGAAGAAATAATCAAACATTTATTAAAATATCTGCATGCAGAGTTTTGATTATTATAATAGTCTAAATAGAGAAATAACCTAAATATATAGAAATAAGAGATTTATCAAAAAATTACAGTATTCCATGCCATGCAACACTATGAAGTATATATCTAAAGATTATTTAAGATCTTGTGATTATACTCACAATGTATTAGTGATAAAAAAGTTTTCAAAAGGTTATATATAAGTTTTAAAATCACTCACCTTCACACTTGTGCACGAAAGCAAAATAAAAGATATAATAAAAGGCCGGGCGCAGTGGCTCATGCCTGTAATCCTAGCACTCTGGGAGGCCGAGGCGGGTGGATCGTTTGAGCTCGGGAGTTAGAGACCAGCCTGAGCAAGAGCGAGACCCCTTCTCTACTAAAAAAATGAGAAAGAAATTATCTGCACAACTAAAAATATATAGAAAAAATTGGCCAGGCATGGTGGTACATGCCTGTAGTCCCAACTACTAGAGAGGCTGAGGCAGTAGGATCGGTTGAGCCAAGGAGTTTGAGGTTGCTGTGAGCTAGGCTAACACCACGGCCCTCACTCTAGCCAGGGCAACAGAATGAGACTCTGTCTCAAAAAAAAAAAAACAAAAAAAAACATATATATATATAATAAAAAACCATAAGAAAATTCAACATTATACTCAAAATGGTTAGGTCTAAGTGGTAAAATAATGGATACCAATTTATCTTTTTATTTTTCTGTACTTCCCAAATGCTCTGACAAATATGTGTAATAACTTTTATCATTAGAAAAAAATATTAAACATTTTTAAGCATGAAAAAATACAGGTCCTCCAAGGATTAATTTTGGAAATCCTGTTCACATTTTCATGTTGGATAAACATAACAGAAGACACACAACAGGGGCGTTAGGTAAGCCATTTAACTTTTCTGCAACTTAGTTTGCTAATCTATTTAATGTGCCTCATGTTGTTCTTTGAGGGAAAAAAATGAGTAAAACTTGATTCAAAAAGTCAGATAGAGAATAGATTTTTATTGAACTACATTCTTTTTTTTTTTTATTTCAGCATATTATGGGGGTACAGATGTTTAGGTTACATATATTGCCCTTGCCTCCCCGCTCCCTGCCAAGTCTGAGTTTCAAGCGTGTCCATCTCTCAGATGGTGTGCATTGCACTCTGTGTATGCAAATACCCGTCCCCTCCTCCCCGCGTCCCCCTGCCCAACATCCAATAGATGTTATTCTTATATGTACACTTGTGTGTTGATCAGTTAATACCAATTTGATGGTGAGTACATGTGGTGTTTGTTTTTCCATTCTTGGGATACTTCATGTAGTAGAATGCGTTCAAACTCCATCCAGGAGTATACAAGAGGTGCTAATATCACCATTGTTGCTTAAAGCAGAATAGTACTCCATGGTATACATAAACCACATTTTATTAATCCACTCATGTATTGATGGACACTTGGGTTGTTTCCACATCTTTGCAATTGTGAATTGTGCTGCTATAAACATTTGGGTGCAGGTGTCTTTCTTATAGAGTATCATTTATTCTTTTGGGTAGATGCCCAGTAACGGGATTGCTGGATCGAATGGTAATTCTACTTGTATCTCTTTAATGTATCTCCATATTGCTTTCCACAGAGGTTGCACTAGTTTGCAGTCCCACCAGCAGTGTATGAGTGTTCCTATCTCTCCACATCCACGCCAACATTTATCGTTTTGGGACTTTTTGATAAAGGCCAGTCTCACTGGAGATAAATGATATCTCATTGTGGTTTTGATTAGCATTTCCCCAATGATTAGAGATGTTGAACATTTTTTCATATGTTTTTTGGCCATTATTCTGTCTTCTTTTGAAAAGTTTCTGTTCATATCGTTTGCCCACTTTTTGACAGGGTCGTTGATTTTTTCTTGTTGATTTTCCTGAGTACTAAGTAGATTCTAGTTATCAGCCCTTTATCAGATTTGTAGCATGCAAAAATTTTCTCCCATTCTGTGGGTTGCCTGTTTGCTCTTGTGACAGTTTCTTTGGCTGTGCAGAAGCTTTTTAATTTGATCAGGTCCCATTTATTTATTGTGGTTGTTTCTGGGATTGCCTTTGGGGTCTTATTCATAAATTCTTTGCCTGGGGCAATGTCTAGAAGAGTATTTCCAACGTCTTCCTCTAGAATTCTAATACTTTCACTCCTTAGGTTTAAATTTGTTACCCAGCGTGAGTTGATTTTGTGAGAGGTGAAAGGTGTGGATCCTGGTTCAGTCTTCTACATGTGGATATCCAGTTTTCCCAGGACCATTTGTTGAACAAGGATTCTTTTCCCCAGTGTATGTTTTTGTCTGCTTTGTCAAAGATTAGGTAGCTACATGAGGATGGTTTTATATCTGGGTTCTCAGTTCTGTTCCACTGGTCAATGGCTCTATTTTTGTGCCTGTACCAAGCTGTTTTGATTACTACAGCCTTATAATAAAGTTCGAAGTCTGGTAAGTTGATACCTCCCATTTTGTTTTTATTGCCTAGAATTGTTTTTGCTATGCGGGGTCTTCTCTGGTTCCATATGAAGCATAAAATTAATTTTTCTACATCTGTGAGGAATGATGTTGATATTTTAATAGGGATTGCATTGAATCCGTAGATCACTTTGGGTAGTATAGACATCTTAACGATGTTGATTCGGCCAAGCAATGAGCATGGTATGGTTTTCCACCTGTTTGCATCCTCTGCTATTTCCTTCCTCAGTGTTTCATAGTTCTCCCTGTAGAGGTCTTTTACCTCCTTAGTTAAATATATTGCCAGATACTTTATTTTCTTTGTTGCTATTGTGAAGGGAATTGAGTCTTTGATTTTGTTCTCGGTATGACTGCTATTGGTGTATATGAAAGCCTCTGATTTGTGTGTATTGATTTTATATCCTGAGACTTTATTGAATTCATTTATCAATTCCAGGAGCCTCTTGGTTGAATCCATGGGGTTTTCTAGATATAACATCATGTCATCAGCAAATAGTGAGATTTGATCTTTTCTGTTCCCATTTGTATGCCTTTAATTCCACTATCTTGCCTGATTGCTGTGGCCAGGACTTACAGCACTATGTTCAATAGAAGTGGAGATAATGAGCAACCTTATCTGGTTCCAGTTCTAAGTGGGAATGCTTTCAATTTTTCCCCATTCAGTATGATGTTGGCTGTGAGTTTGTCATAAATGGCTTGTATCATTTTTAGGTAAGCCCCATCTCTGCCTATTTTGTTAAGCGTTCTTATCATAAAAGAGTGTTGAATTATGTCCAATGCTTTTTCTGTGTCTATTGAGAGAATCATATGGGTTTCTTTTTTGTTTCTGTTTATGTGGTGAATTACATTTATAGATTTGCATATATTGAACCATCCCTGCATCTCTGGAATGAAGCCCACTGCTCATGATGGATTATATTCTTAATAAGTACCTGCATTTGGTTAGCTAGAATTTTGTTGAGAATTTTAGCATCTATATTCATAAGGGATATTGGTCTGTAGTTTTCCTTTTTTTTGTTGTGTCCTTTTCTGGTTTTGGTATCAGGGTTATGTTGGCTTCATAAAATGTATTGGGGAGGATTCCATCCTTCTTGATGCTGTGGAATAATTTCTGCAGGATAGGCATCAGTTCTTCTTTGTAGGTGTGGTGAAATTTGGGTGTGAAATCATCTGGTCCATGACTTTTCTTTTTTGGAATGTTTTTTATTGCTGTTTCAATTTCAGTCTTTGATATTGGTCTGTTCAGGAATTCTATTTCTTCCTGGTTGAGCCTAGGGAGGCTGTGTGTTTCTAAAAATTTGTCAATTTCCTCCACATTTTCCAGTTTATGTGCATAAAGGTTTTTGTAATATTCATAAATTATATCTTGAATCTCCATGGCATCAGTTGTGACTTCTCCTTCTTTGTTCCTGATGGAGCTTATTAGGAATTTTTCCTTTCTGTTTTTCATTAGTTTAGCCAAAGGTGTATCAATTTTGTTTATATTTTCAAAGAACCAACTTTTTGTTTTATTAATCTTCCATATAGTTGCCCTGTTGTCAATTTCATTTAGTTCTGATTTGCTCTTATTAATTTCCCTTCTTCTGCTGGGTTTGAGGTTGGCCTGTTCTTCTTTTTCCAGTTCTTTGGGTCGATTCGTTAGGTTGTCTATTTGTGATCTTTTTGACTTTTGGATATAGTCATTTATGGAAATAAACTTTCCTCTCAGGACTGCTTTGGCTGTGTCCCACAGATTTTGATAACTTGTGTCACCTACGTCATTTAGTTCAAAGAATCTTTTGATTTCCATCTTTACTTCCTCATTTATGAAGGAATCGTTCAGCAGAAAGTTGTTTAATTTCCATGACTTTTTGTAGCGATGAGAGTTTCTGTTGTGGTTGATTTCTGTTTTTATTCCAATGTGATCTGAGAAGATGCATGGTATGATTTCTATTTTTTTTAATTTTTTGAGATAGGCTTAGTGTCCTAGAATATGGTGAATCTTAGAGAATGTCCCCTGAGCTGATGAGAAGAACGTGTATTCAATGGTTTTTGGGTAGAATGTCCTGTAAATGTCAGTCAAGCCCATTTGTTCTAGAGTTGTGTTTAAGTCCATTATTTCTTTGTTAATTTTCTGTTTGGAGGATCTATCCTGTGCTGTCAGTGGGCTGTTGAAGTCTCTGACTATTATGGTGTTGCTGTCTATCAATTTGTTTAGATCCAGTAGAGTTTGCTTTATGAATCTGGGTGCATCTACATTGGGTGCATACATATTTAGAATTGCTATGTCTTCTTGTTGAACTGTATCCTTCACCATTATACAGTGACCCTCTTTGTCTTTTATTACTTTTGTTGATTTAAAAAGCAAGTTGTATGAGATCACAACTGCCACACCAGCCTTCTTTTGGCTTCCATTTGCTTGAAATATTGATTTTCACCCCCTTACTTTGAGTCTAAATGCATCCTTGCAGGTTAGATGCGTTTCCTGGAGACAGCAGATGCTTGGCTTTTTTTTTTTTTTTTATCCGGCCAGCCTATGTCTCTTGAGAGGGTAGTTCAAACCATTCACATTTATTGAGAGAACCGATAAGTGGGGTGAATGACTGTTCATTCTGTTGGGTTGCATTTTGTTTCCTTGTTTTCTCTCTTGAGCCATTGTGGAATCTAGCCTTTGATCTTTAACTTTTGAGTGGTTTCACATTCGAGAGTGTTTATTGTGCTGATCCTTGTGTAATTCTGTTTTGAGTACTTCTTGGAGAACTGGTCTTGTCTTGGTGACTTCCCACAGTCTTTGCTTATCTGAGAATGTCTTTATTTCTCCTTCATATATGAAACTTAGTTTAGCAGGGTATGAGATTCTAGGCTGGGCATTATTCTGTTTCAGAAGAGTGAGAATGGGGCCCCAGTCTCTTCTTGCTTGTAGCGTTTCAGTTGAGAAATCTGGAGTTATTCTGATGGTCTTTCCTTTATATGTTACTTGTTTCTTTCACCTTACAGCTCGTAGAAGGGCCTCTTTAGTGGCTATTTTGATCAAGTTGATGACTGCGTGACATGGTGTCTTCCCATTTGCATTGAATCTCCCTGGGGTCCGTTGAGCTTCTTGTACCTGTATATCTAGATTTTTAGCAAGGCCTGGAAAATTCTTGTCTATTAATTCTTCAAATAGCTTATCAAGCCCTTGAGTGTTTTCTTCTTCACCTTCTGGAACCCCTAACACCCTCAGGTTTGTTTTTTTCACATAATCCCACATTTCTTGTAGGCTTATTTCTTTCCTCTTAATATTCTGCTTGATTTCTGTGACTGACTTATTTAATTGGAAGGAGTTGTCTTCAGTCTCTGAGATTCTTTCTTCTGTTTGACCTACCCTGTTCTTGAGGCTTTCCACAGTGTTTTGTAGTTCCCTGAATAAGTCCTTCATTTCCAGGAGATCAGTTTGATTTTTCTTTAATATTTCAATTTCTTTAGTGAATTTTTCTTCCAAGGCCTCCATTTTATTTCTAGTTTCTTTGTGTTGGTTATCCATTTTTTCTTGCATATTATTCTGTTTTCTTACATTCCATGTTTGAAATTCTTCTTCTATCATTTTAATGTTCTGAGTTTGGTGAATGTCCATTGCTGGGGAGCTGTTAT
>RJWJ010027231.1:0-22353 GCA_004363605.1 Indri indri
GTTCAGCTTTGCCTGTCAACAAAGCCATTTTTCTAGGGGATTCCAGGCAGATACTCACAGACATTGACGGAGCCCACACCTTCACACAGCCTGGGGGAGAGAAAACTCTGTTAGCTGCAGACACTGAGCTGGATTCCTTGAGACCCATAGTTGCTTGGGGACAGAGTGGGTCATCCTGTGGACAGTCTATCCCCTGAGAGGCAGGAAGGGCTCCCACAGTCTGTACTAAATGCTCACTTCTTTCTTTCATGGTTCTCTAACCATGGGGACAAGCCCTCTGATTCTCAGCAGCCCTGGGTGAGACTGTGACCTTCACCTGCTGCCCTCGATCTGAGTACCGTAGCCCACCCCGGGTAGTGCCAACCAAGCTCTCAGAAAGGAGTGTCAAGTCAGATGCAGCAGAGTGTGGAAGAGCTTTGCGGAAGGCGAGAGCTGAACGCGTGCAGAGGAGCATCCCGTTATATTACACAGGGCTGCGGCGGGGCAGGAAGCTGGTCTACAAGAATGCCTTTGGGGGCACATGACTTGGGAGTGGAGCTCAGCTCTTCTGCTTATTAACTGGGTAGCCATGAGAAAGGCACTGAACTCTGAGGCTTTCTTTATGTTTGGGTGGGAAAAATGATATCGATCTCATTGGATTATGAGGATTATAAAATGAGCACTTAGCACGGGTCTAGCATAAAATAAGCATTAGATAAGTTGTTATTATTATTGAAGCTTGACCTGTCACAGTCATCGCTCACACTGGCTCAAGGAAATCCACTTGGAGGACCGGGACCTCCACCCTGGAAACCCTGCAAGGTCCCGCTTAGCCTCACCTGTGCTCCTCGCCCTCCAGCAGGCGCCTGTAGGTGGCGATCTCGATGTCCAGGCCCAGCTTGGAGTTCATCACCTCCTGGTACTCCTTGAGCAGGCAGGCCATGTCCTGCTTGGCCTTCTGCAGGGCAGCCTCCAGCTCAGCCAGCTTGCAGCGGGCGTCATTGAGGGCCGCCTCGCCCTGCTGCTCAGTCTCGGCCACGGCGGCCTCCAGCTTGGCACGCTGTTGGGTGAGGATGTGAGGGCAAGGATGAGAGACAGCAGGCACAGCTTGGCTCACCCAAACTGATGACAGCAAGAGGAGGGTCCTGGAGAGAAGGCTGGGCCTAGGGCTAGGTTGTTCACAGCGCTGTGAACGTGAGGGAGGAGGTGGTGGGCTTTGTCCCTCTCCACTTGATGGTGGTCTACAGGGTGTCCCAGGAAGGGGCTAGATCCTCCTTGGCAGGTCAGTGATGTGGCTCATCCAGCCTGAGTGCTGTGAGATGTGATAGAGCCCATGCTTTCACTCTGGGTCTCTGCTCCCTCACACTCCAAGGCCTAACTAGAGCCACGCCAGTGTCCTCCTGGGGGGAAAGAGCCTGGTGCCACAAACTGCCTGTGCTGGATATTTGAGTCTTCCCTGGACCTTACCTGGCACTTGGCATTCTCAATTTCAGCCGTCAGCCTCTGGACCATGCGGTTCAACTCGTTGATCTCCTCCTTGGTGCGGCGCAGGGTCTCCCCATGTCTGATCACCGTGGCCTTCATCTCCTCACACTGGGGGAAGCAGAGATGCTCATGAGGATAATAATGGGACATGTCATCCATTCAGGACACCAGGGATGATTGTGCAGGTTGTGCAGTGCTCAGCCTGTGCAACCACACATGGCAGTCCTGCCCTGCCACCCCAACCTTACAGAGGCAGCCCTTCTCTTACCATGCTTAGGGATCAGAATCCCCAGACCAGAGAAGCCTTTTCTAATAGACACCTCGCTTCCCTCCCACTGCTGTGTCTAGGAGGCAGGTGCCCTGTGCCACTCACCTTGCTACGGTACCAGGACTCAGCCTCGGCCCGGCTACGGCTGGCGACATCATCATACTGAGCCTTGATCTCAGCAACAACGCAGTCCATATTCAGGTCCCGACTGTTGTCCATTTTGACAATGACTGAGGTGTCTGAGATGTGGGCTTGAAGAATACGGATCTCCTATGGGGCCAACAGCCAGTACGTTTGGTTCTGGTGCCTGATCTGGGCCATGTGCTCCACCCCTCGGGTCCACTCCCTGGAGGGGGCACTGGTCGTGAATGTTACACGACTCCTGATCCCACCACCTTCATTGACACACGGGCTTATTACAAAACAACAAAGTGGGACATCTGGGAACAGCCTCTGACTTAACAAATGGGAAAGCGGAGGCCCAGAGGGTGAGAAGGGCCTGACCCAGAGTCCCGGCTGCGGAGCTGGGGTTGGATGCCAGGATGAGTGATTAGTCCACTAATTAAGACCGCTCCCTGACCCCCACCCCACATGCACACTTTGCAGCTCATCTCTACGCTGACACACAGACAGCTCTGGGGCAGGCACACCCCAACACACAGAGGTCACAGTTACAGAGCCGCCCAAGCACTCAGACACCCACGCTCCTCACACATGAACGTGGATGTGGCCTCTGTACCTTGGGCCTCTTGCATGTGCGTGCAGGTGCTTTTCACGCTTCCACCACACGCTGGCAAACACATGCACACACACTACCCTTGCCCCGCTCCCCTGGTCTCCACACCTCCCCTCCACCTGCCCTGGCTGGCAGGTGCCCCTCACCTCTTCATACAGGCGCCGCAGGAAGCTGGACTCCTCCACCAGGGCCTCCACATTGGCCTCCAGGTCTGATTTCCGCAGATAGGCACAGTCCACATCCTGGTGGTGGAACCAAGAGGAGGAGGAGTACATGTGGGAAGAGGCCAAAGAAAGGCTCCTCTGGTCAGCATGGGGACTGTGCCCCAAGTTGGAGTTGGCATACTTGGGTCCCGTTCTCCCTGCCCCGCAACCAGCCCCCTCACCTTCTTTAGAACCACGAACTCGTTCTCTGCAGTGGCTCTCAGGGCCACCTCCTCTTCATACCTGGGCGTGGGAGAGAGAAGGGCTGCAGCTGAGAAATGGCACCTTGAATACCAGCCCAGCTCCCGGGCAAGTTCTTACAGGGGTCTAAAGGGAATGAACCCCTCCAGACGTTGTCTTGGCCTCTCCTTGGTCTATTTTGTGTATTATTCATGGGCTAGCCCTTGTTCTAGCCTGGTTTTGTTCCACCCCAGTCCTTCTGTCTCTAGGATGAAATCAGGAATACACATTCCATCCCCCAAGTCTAAAATCATCTGTGCATCCTAGGTCCCAGGAGAGCTGGTCCCCTGGGCAGGGAGGACACAGAGCCTTGTCATAAAGGTAAGCTGTGTAGGGTAGGGAACATAGAGAGCTGTAGAACTCCACTGGCTTTCCCTTCCTCGCTGCCCTGGAAGCCAGTCCTAAGACTCTTAGAGGAAGAGCCAGGACTCTGAAGAAACCTGGGTCCCATTGGACACCCCCTCTGGGTCCCAGGCAGCCTGTTGGGGGAATCTGAAAGATGCTGCTACAAGAGACTGTGGGCGGAGGTCCAGAGTTCCCTGTGAGCTACACCGGGCACCACACTCACTTCTTCTTGTAGCCCTCCAGCACCTCCTGCACGTGGTTGAGCTCTGAGGCCAACCTCCCGCTGTCGGCCTCCACGCACTCGGCCTCCCGCCTCAGCGTCTCGATGTAGCCACTGAACAGTGGCTCTAGGTTGCTCTCGCAGCACTGGCGGTTCTGGTAGAACTGCCACTTGGTCTCCAGCAGCTTGTTTTGCTGCTCCAGGAAGCGCACCTGCCATTCGGGTGGAGGAAAGAGACTCATGGGGAAGCCTGGTGTGGGGGAGGCTCCTGGTCCCTGGAGCTGTCTGCCCTTGGGAGCTGGCTGAATGGGCTGGAGCTGTGGAGTGGAGTGTCTGGAGCTCAGGGGGCCCCATTCCCAGGCCCCCAGGGAGACAGTGTGGGTATAAAGAAAAGCCATCCTGCTCAAAGCCAAAGGTCTGATTCAAGTCCCAGTTTTGCCACTTTAAGTGGGCAAGTTGTTTAACCTCTTGGTGCTCAGTTTTCTAATTTCTAAATTGAAAATAATAGTGTCTACCTTAGAGTTGTTGTGAAGATTGCACAAGTTAATACACGTAAAGTGCTTAGAGCGATCCCTGACACAGAGTAAGCGCTCGGTCAATTTAACTATTATTATAATTACCAGTTGTCCTTCATTTATTCATTTATGCAACAAACACTTACTGAATATTCACTAGGTGGTGCCAGGGCCTGCGCTAAGAGACACGTTTGTCTATGTCTACATCATCCATCTATAAATTTTATTCAATTTTCACAGCCCCATGGGGAGGTAGATATTATTTACTCCATATTACAATGGGGAAACTGAGACCCCAAGGTGTAAAATGACCTGCTCGTGGTAGGTGATGGAGTCAGACTCAGTATCCTCCAGTCCCGCCCCCCGCCCTGCCTGCCCACCACAGTGTGTCTGAGCAGCTCATCCAAATGCTCTCAGCCCCAGCCTGTTATCTGAAAAATCTACCCCACTGGGTCATTCTGAGGATTCATTAAGATCACCAAAAAGAAACAGGAAGGTCACCCGCTCTGCCCCCAGAACCCTGATCCCAGGCCTCAGAGCCTGTTCCTTCTGCTCTGCCACAGCGAGGCCTGCAGACACGGGCACGTGCACACACACACATGCACATTGGACCACAGGCTCAATTTCTAGACCACACCTGGACCTCATTAAACGTTGCTGGAATTAAATGATGAAAATGGATCCTTCTACCTGTATGGCTCTGCATTTCTTTTCCTCTGCTGCCTCAAACCTGCCTCCCCAACAGATTGGGACCGTCCGGTGGAAGGGGGAGGGCTGAGGTCTTCTCCGGACTAGCACGGGCCTCACTGACCTTGTCGATGAAGGCGGCAAATTTGCTGTTGAGGCACTTGATCTGTTCCTTCTCCTCGTGCTTGACGCACTGCGCGTTGGGGTCGATCTCCAGGTTGAGGGGCGTGAGGAGGCTCTCGTTGACCGACACGGTGGTGATGCAGGGGGCGCTGGGCCCGCACACGCCCCCGGAGCGGTAGCCGAAGCTGCGTCCGCAGGAGCCGGCGCGGAAGCCCCCGACAGCCACGCGGGGTCCGCAGGGGCCCAGGTTACAGAGGCTGCGGCTGCCGAAGCCCGTCAGCCCCCGGTAGCAGGACACCCCTCGGTAGGGGGCGGCGCTGATGCAGCAGCGGTTGCCAGTTTTGGGGGCCACGGCCGAGCAGGAGCTGAAGTTCCTGGTGACCCCACATCCCGAGCTGATCCTGTAAGAGCGGCACGACATCGTGCGGGTGTGAGCAGAGTCTGAGAGGCTGAGCGGAGCTGTGGGCTGCGGAGTGCGAGGCTTGGGATCCTTCTGGTCTCTCTGATCCTCCCTGGTCCTTTTATTGGTGGGGAGAGCTGGGGTTGGCTGCATAAAAGGAGTGAAAATTCATTTTATGTTGTTTAATTGGCTTGGGGAGTTTGCCAGCAACTCCCCAAGGACTCGTCTTAAAGGTGAACTCAGCAGCCACTGTGGGGCTCTGTAAAAGTATTGAAGATGTTATTAGGGACACTGTGCGTTTGCACTTTTCATCTTCAAAGCTCTTTTACATGCATTAAGTAATTACTTTTCTCACAGTCTCTCTGTGAGATGGCCTCAACCCACACTTGGAGACGGATTTGAACTCCACAACAGTCTGAGGGGTGGCTGGGTTTGGGATACAGGAAGAGGCCATTGTCTCAAGGGAGAAGTTCTGCTGTCGCAGGTGAGGTGAAACCTGAGGCGGTCATTACCCCTGTCTGCCTGGTTCCGTCCAGGACATATTTTCAAGTACATTATTGCATTTCAGGGGCTGACAGGTCAGGCAAATCCAAACCCACCCGGGTGGCATTGCCTGGAAGGTGGCTCAGGACCAGAGGGGCCATTTTGACCATGCTCACTCCAGGACGGAGGGCTGGAGTGGATGGTCTCTTGGCACCTTCTGGATTCCAGCCCAGAAGCTCTTTTCAAGAGCTTTCATCTTTCACCCGGCGAAAGTGCAAACCACACAACTCTCAGCGGCCACAATTATGGCCACTTGCGGATAATGGGGAGACTTCCCTTTAGCCACTTTCTTCTGTTTACCCGAAAGGATTGGAGAAGCCAAAATTGGGGTAACCTGGTGGCTATAAACTTTCTCTGGGCACCTTCCCTTTGCTCTTTAGGAAGAAACAGGCAGAGCAAATCTTCCTTCCAAGGCCACCAGCCAGAGAAGGTATTCATTCCTGGCTAGCCCCAGAATTGCCATTCCTCCGGGAAGGTTTAGAAATTGCTCTGCACAAGGATGAAGAGTGGGATGGTGGCTTATTCTTGTCTGATTTCTGGCTCCTGGGGGCTCTTGGAGACTCATCCTTCCAAAGTCCCTGCTTCCTTTTGTGTCCTTGGGCCACTTATTAGGATAATGAGTGCTATTCTTTTAATGTTTATTGAGCACAAACCTTGGGGATGTGGTCTCTGCCCTCAGGGAGGTTAGCCAGACAGCCAAGGTGTTAGGAGCTTAAGGAAGAAGAGCTGATGAGCTTCCTCCGGAGTGACTCCTCCAGGAAGCTTTCCATAACCAAAACGCTACCCACTGCACTGCCATCCCCTGGGCCTCTGGGAGACGCCCAGTGTCTGCCCTGGTCTGCCCTCATCACCATGGCTGGCCAAACTCAGGTCTTCACCTAGAATCGGGCTGAGGGATTCCTGCCTCCGCATCCCACACCTGTTCTTCAGGGGAGGGTAGACAGACTTCGGCAGCTGGTGGGGGAAGAGCAGGCGGCCTCACATGCTGGCGCTAAAAGATATTCAAATCGTGATCATCCATGGGGAAGCAGCTGGGCTTAGCAACCTGGGAAATGGAATGAAAGCTGGAAGACCTGGTTCTAAGGCCAGTTCGGGCCCTTCCTAGCTGTGTGGCTCTTTGTCTCTGAGCCTAAGTTTCCTTGACCGTAAAGTGGGATTCATTCTTACCCTCCAGGGCTGCCGGAGGGTTGCATGGACAAGCGGGAGAGTGTGCTATCGGGACCATAACACTGCATAAAGGCAAGGGACTGTTGCTCTCTATCAGCAACAGCTGCTGCCCGGCCAGTGGAGAGTGCCTGCTCCTGTCCTGCCCGCATCTCCTCCTCTGTACATTTATGACTTCTTCACCCTTTCAAGACTACTTTTAGTGTTTTCTTTAGCCTGATTTCATTTGTTTAAAAATTTTGGGTGGAGTCTGGGGGCAGAGAGAAGAGGCTTTACTGGGGGAGCACGGAGGGTGGTTCCCTCTGGGGGAGGGGGACTTCTTGCCCAGGGTCCAGGGATGTCTGCTGGGGCTTTGGACTGTGAGGTCACTGGCCGACTGCTGTGCAGACCTGGAGCTGGTGTGGTGCAGCCAAGAGGGATTTGGGGAGGAGGGTGCGGGCTGAGCGTGGGAGGTGGAGGAACCTAAAAGCGCATAAAACTCCCACAAGCTTCTGTTCTCCTCCACGTTGTTGAAGATGCTGGAACCAGATCCACCTCTGTCTCTCCTTAGGGGCAGGAGGGAGTGGAGGTTTTGTCCTGGAGGGAGAGTCCTGTGTCAGCTGTTCCCAACACATACATCCCCCAAACCTCCACCCCGAATTGGGCAGAGAGGGTGGGGAAGGGGAGCCAGGGGATTCAGGAGGCCCGGAGGTAGCTTCACTGTTTCCAGAACCAAGGTCCAGTCCAGGCCCACGAGACTATCCAGTAGAGGGTGTCAGCACCTGTGAGGGTGTGCTGGAATTGAGGACGCGGGTGTGCTCGTGGGTGCTGGGTGAGGTTTGCAATGGCAGAGCTGAGCCCAGGGCTGGTGGGGCTGTTCAGGACACCTGTCCAGGTGGAGCTCTGGATTGGAGGAGCTGGGCTGAGGGCAAAGTTGGTGGGGGGGAGGGTGGTGGTGATTCTTCATGGGGCTGGTGCCTGGTGGTCCAGGGCCACTGAGGAACTCATGGGCCAGGTCAATCTGCCATAGCTGTCCCGGAAACACCTGGGCCATTGCTTATGGCCCTACCCAAGGAGGGGACAGAGACCCCTACCCCATGCCTGTCTCTACCCTTCCCCCAGCCACCCACTCAGTGGAACCTAAGTCTCTGCCATGAGAGCCAGGGCCCTTCAGGAGCTGGTCTCGTCCTCGTCCATTGCCCACCTGGGTCCACTTAGTTCCTTGAATAGTCACACCCCCTCCCTTCCTCAACCTCTCCATGTCACACCTTGGCCTGGAATGTCCCAGAACAGCTCTCTCTTCCAGGAAGCCTTTGTGAACTAGTCAGAGGGAGGCTGTGATCTCTCCTCCTTGCTGTCTCATAAAATGCCTGCTCTGGGGCTTCCCAGGCAGCTCCAATTGCTCCCTTCCACACCCTCTTGTTCTAGGTGCTGTCACCACCTCCTTTGGGCCTGTCCCCTCCTGCCCCCACACCTGTTGAAGGAAGGCTCTGCCAGGTGTTGGGAATGTCCACTCGAGAGCCCATGACCCTCCTGTAGTTTCAGATGCTCCCAAGAGGCTGCTACTTCCTGGAAGCCTTCAAGAGCTATCTGGGTGACCAGGACTCTTCACCCCACCCTGGAGCCTCAGGCCACCCCTAAGGCTCCCCCTGGATCTGCTCCGCAGAGTACATGTCCTGGGGTTTTCTCAGAGGCCTCATTCCTCGCCCTCAGCCCCATCCACGGACAGGGCCTGTTACCTAGGCCGGGTGCGTGGGGGGCAGCTCTCTCTTACCCACACTGGAGGCTCACTACCTCTCTTCCCTTCAGCTACTTCTACTGTGCGAACATCCCCCTGCTATTAGGAAGACGTCCTGGGTTTGTCAAGAGATCAGAGAACCCTGACACCTTCCTTAGTCCTGCCTGTCTGTCCTTAGAGCTGCCTGTCTGCCCTCCTGGTTTTATATTGTCTGCCTGAACTCTCATGGGCCGGCTCACCGTCCTTCCTGGCTGGCGGCTCTCCTGACTCAGACCTGATGGGCTCCCCATGGACATGGCCTGTCCTGAGCGGGGCCTTGGTGGCTGTCTGTATGGCTTATTCAAGCTGGGCATTGTCCGTCACCTCTGCTGGCACCCTTCTGTTACGCATCCAAAGGCACCTACTGGTGCTGGGACACAGCTCTTGAAGGGTCTTCTTAGCCCCTTCTTTGGCTTTCACAAGCTTCGGGCATGATTCAGAGACCCCAGGTGAAAGAAGTGAGGGTCAGAGCAACAGGGCGGAGCTGGATGAACCAACCGTACCCTGCCCAGTGTGTCGCGGCTGGGTCCCCTGTCCAGGGGCAAAGCTGCTCCCTGTCTTGCCACACCTTTCCTCCTGTGGGCTTCCCCACCAAGAACTCAAGGGACTCTTCACCCTCCTCCTGAACTCTGTCCACGTGCCTTCCCATCGGCAGCGTCCCTGGTGGCTTCGCTGTTTCCCGTGGCTGCTCTGGGTCAGAGCAGACGCTCAGTCAATACAGAGCCTCTAATTTCGGAATTAGACTGTATTCATGGTTTTGAAGTTTTTCTTATTTTCTAAATTTTAGGAGGAAAACAGCTATATAAGGCCATGCATTTATTTCCTTATTTAGTTATAGGACAGATAAGCTTGGGACGCGGGGTCCCCTGCTTGCCCTGGCCCCCTGCATGCCATTCTGCTCACAGGAGGGTGGTCCCTGTGAAACACAAGTAGGGGCATGTTCACTCCTCTGCTCAAACGCCCCAGTGACTCGCATTTCACGCAGAGTCCTATGGATGGCCGGCAAGCCCTGCACTGCCTGCCCTGTGTAACCTCTCTGGCCTCCTGCTGCTTCCAGAACACACCAGGCACACTCCTGACTCGAGGCCTTGGTACTGGCTGTCCCTCTGCCTGAGTGCTCTCCTCTCACCCACATGGCTTGCTCCATGGCCTCCTGCGGGTCTCTGCTCAAATATCATCCCTCTGGCCCTTCTTTCCAAAAGAGGAACCTGCCCTCCTACCCCAGGGGTACTCGCCATCTGGCTCTTCCTGCTCTGAGTTATTTCTTTTTCCATCTCGAGTAACCCCTAACACACTCTAGAATTTACTTATTTGTTCTATTTACAGATTATTGCCTGTCTCTCCCCTCACCCCAAAATAAACTCCATGGGAGCATGGAGTCTGTCTGTTTTGTTCACTGATGGATCCCAAACACTTAGTACAGTGCTGGGAATACAGTAAGTGCTCAGTAAATAGTGGTTGACCTCTTGAATGTATGAATGAATGAATATCTTGGCTATTTTAGATATTTAAGATTTGGCAGAAAATGCCACCTTGTGAGATGCCTTGGCCCTTCAGCCCCGAGGAGCACACCGAGTTTGAAAAGCTCTTTTCTTTCTGTTTCAAGGCTGAGATTTTCTGAGCACTCTGGGGAAGAAAGACTGATAGAACACAGAATGGCGAAGACAGGGCTGTGGTGGCTGGGAGAGAGGGGCTGGATTCCTTTTTAAAAGTTGCTATCCATTTTTGTAATGTTTGTGCCCTAATTGCAATTTTGGAGAAAAAAGTTCTAACAGATGCTAAGCTCCCTTCTCCCCTCACTAGATTGTCCAACCCTGCTAGAAGCTTACTTTGAAAATCTCCAGTGTGCTGTCTCTTCAGAAGCTGGTGGCCAGCAGAGGGCAGCAAATGTCCACAGCTGGGCTGGCGGTGGTTCTGCTGTGGCAGAAATTGGACAGGCCGGGCGCTCCATGCGGGTGGCTCAGGTTTCCAGCGCCTTGGAAGCTGGAAATAGTCTCCTGATGCTCTGGCATCCACCTGTGGTGGTACTGGAGTGGTTGAGCTGCTGACCAGCATTGTCCATTAATAATAAAAATAGAAATGCCGCCACGACCACCACCGCCATCACCATCGATGCAATAGCAACCATTTACTGTGCACCCAGGCTGCATGCTAAGCACCTTAGATGAGCCATTGCACGAACTCTTCACAACTCTTTGAGGTAGGAAATATTTTTCCACTTTACAAATGAGGCAAGAGGTGTTTTGAGATTACGTGACAGGCAGAACAGCGTGGTATTGGTGAGCGTGGGCTCAGGAGTCAGAGCGCCTCTGCTGCCTCCACTTATTCAACCTCTCTGAGCCTCGGTTTTGTCATCTGTCCAATGGGAAATAATAAAAGTACTGATCACATAAGGTTATAGGAAGAATAAAATGAGTTAAATACAAAAAGCACTTGGAATCCTGCCCCGTCCAATATGTTAAATGTTAGTGTCATCTGTCATTACCTTTGGTCACACAACTGGCAGGTAGAAGATGTGGGATTGAACTCGGGTCTGCCCATTCTAGAGTCTGTGGGTTTGACTTTCCCTATGTTGTCTCCGGGGAAGAATTGATATCTTAACAATATTGAGTCTTCCAGTTTATGAAAGCAGTATGTGAGTATATCTCTCCATTTATTTAAATCTTTGATTTCTTTCATTATTGTTTTGTAGCTTTCAGCATATAGATCCTCACATAATTTTTAAAGGTTTACACCTAGTTATTTCATTTTGGGAGTATTATTGGAAATGGAAACTTTAAACATTTTTTCATTTCCAATTGTTCATTGCCAGTGTACTGAAATACAATTGATTTCTCTATACTGACCTTGCTATATTGACCTCTCTATATCTTCCAACTTTGCTAAACTCACTTATTAGCTCTAGCTGGTTTTTTTTTTGTTTTTTGTTTTGAGACAGAGTCTGGCTCTGTTATCCTGGCTAGAGTGCTGTGGCATCAGCCTAGCTCACAGCAACCTCAAACTCCTGGGCTTAAGCGATCCTTCTGCCTCAGCCTCCCAAGTAGCTGGGACTACAGGCATACACCACCATGCCCGGCTAATTTTTTCTATATATATTTTTAGTTGTCCAGATAATTTCTTTCTATTTTCAGTAGAGATGGGGTCTCGCTCTTGTTCAGGCTGGTCTCGAACTCCTGACCTCGAGGGATCCTCCCGCCTCAGCCTCCCAGAGTACTAGGATTACAGGCGTGAGCCACCGTGCCGGGCTTTTAGCTGTTTTTTAAAAAAAGATTTCTTGGGATTTTCTATATAGAAAATCATGAACTCTGAAAACAGATACAGTTTTATTTCTTTCTTTCCAAGCTATATGACTTTTATTTCTTCTTCTTGCCTTAATTCACTGGCCAGGACAGCTGGTACAATACTAAGAGTGGTGTAAGCAAGCATCCTTATCTTGGCCCCGATCTCAGAGAGAAAGCATTCAGTCTTTCACCACTGAATGTGTTGTTAGCTGTAGGGTTTTTCTGTAGATGTCATTGACCAAGTTAAGGAAATTCCCTTTAATTCCTATTTTGCTGAGCGTTTTTATCAGGAATGGATTTTGTCAAATATTTTTTCTGCATCTATTTAAGACAATAATATTGACTTTTCCTCTTTAATCTGTCGATATCATGAATTACATTAACGGATTTTTGAAAGTTGAACCAGCCTTGCAGTTCCAGGATAAACTCTATTTGGTTATGATATATTAGCCTTTAATTTGTTGCTGTATTCAATTTACTAACATTTTGCTGAAGATTTTTATGTTTATGTTCATGAGGCATATTGGTCTGTAGTTTTCTTTTCTTATAATGTTTTTGCCTGATTTTGGTCTCAGGGTAATGCTGGTCTCATAAAAGGAGTTGGGAAGTTTTCTAGAAGAGAATGGATTGAGTTCTTCCTTAAATGTTTGGTAGAATTCAGCAGTGAAGATATGTGGGCCTGGTGTTTTATTTGTTATTGGAAGGTTTTAAACTACACATTCAATTCCTTCAGTACATATAGAACTATTTAGGCAGAACTGGCCACACAATTTATAGAGCTTATCTTGGTGAATTCTCCCTGTTGTCACTTAAAAAGAATGTGTATTTTTCTGTTTTGGGTGGTGTGTTCTATAAATGTCAATCGTAAGGTTGATTGATAGTGACACAAATTACCAAAGATGGTGACAGTAGACATTAAACTTTTCTCTTGTTAATCTTTCTTTTGCCAGTTTAATTTGCAGGCCCCAAGGACTAAACTTAAGTGAGTAGAGTAAAAGTTTTTTCTCCCTGACATTGTGTTTTTTTTGTTGTTGTGTTTTTGGTTTTTTTTTCAAGACAGAGTCTGGCTTTGTTGCCCTGGCTAGAGTGCTGTTGCGTCAGCCTAGCTCACAGCAACCTCAAACTCCTGGGCTCAAGCAATCCTCCTACCTCAGCCTCCCGAGTAGCTGGGACTACAGACATGCGCCACCATGCCTGGCTAATTTTTTCTCTATATATATATTTTTAGTTGTCCAGATAATTTCTTTCTATTTTTAGTTGAGACGGGGTCTCACTCTTGCCCAGGCTGGTCTCGAACTCCTGAGCTCAGGAGTGCGATCCGCCTGCCTCGGCCTCCCAGAGTGCTAGGATTACAGGCGTGAGCCACCGTGCCCAGCCTGACATTGTGTTTTGAACATTTACATTATATATAATTATTAACATGGTTTTATTTAGGTCTACCATTTTACGATTTGTTTTCTTTTGGTTCTTCTGATTTTTCCCTCTATTACCCCTTTCTCATTTTCTTTGGGTTATTTGAATATGTAAAAACATTTAATTTATCTATTGACTTTTGAGTATATCCCTTGGTAGTATTTTTTAGTGGCTACTATAGAGATACAATAGGCAGAATCTAATCTTTCGCAATATACTTAGAGCTAATATTTTATCACTTATATTTGTCTTCTTCCCTTTATATGTTGTCACAGATAGTGCATCTACATACATTGCAACCCTACCAGTTCTCATTTTTGTTTTTAATAGTCATATATTTTAAAGAATACAAGAGTAGCAAAATAGTCTTTCATGTTTACCCAGATAGTTACCATTTTTCTTGCTCTCCCTTCATTCCTGAAGTTACATGTTTTCCTGTGGTATCATTTCCATTTAAGGCAGGTCTGCAGGTGACAAATTCTCTTAGTTTTCTTTCCTCTGAGAATGTCTTTTGTTTATTTGATTGATTGATTGTTTTTTGCCTTTGCTTCTGAAGGATATTTCTGCTGGCTACAGAATTCTGTATTTACAGTTCTTCCCCTACTCTACCCGCCCCCCTCCACCCACCCAACACTTTAAAGGTGGTGTTCCACTGTCTTCTGTCTTTCATGGTTTCTGATGAGAAACTATGGTAATTTGAATTATTATTCCCCTATATGTCATTTTTCTCTAGCTTAACAGATATTTTTTCCAATCTGCTTTTCTCTTTATCCTTCAGATTGTATAATTTTCTATCGATCTGTCTTCAAGCTGTGGACTCTTTCCTTTGTCCACTCCTTTTTGTTGTGGGGCCCATCAGTGATTTTTTCTCATTTCAAATATCGTGTTTTCCAGTTCTAAAATTTCCATTTGGTTTTATTTTTTATCGTTTCTATTTTCTGCTGAGAACTTCTACCTTGTTATTTATTTCAAATGTGTTTACCTTTATCTCATAGAATATAGTTATAATAGCACTTTAAAGTCAACATCTGTATCATCTTGGAATTGGCATCTGCCAATTTTCTTTCCCCTTAAGAAATGGTCACATTTACCTGATTCCTTGAATGTCAAAATAGCTTTAGAATATATTCTGGACATTTTGAATATTCTGATGTGTAGATTCCGGTTCCTGCTAAATCCTCTGGAGAATTTTCATTTTTTGTTTTGCTTTAGTAGAGAATCCACCTAGTTAGGTTCAGACAGCAAGTTCTGCCTTTCCTTCTGAAGGCAGTGATTCCAAACTTAGTTCAGTTTTCCAAGCCTTTGATATGTTGCTTTGTGTCTGTCCTGTGTTGATGCCCTTTAGGGATTTTCCTGGAACTTGGGAACTGGTTTAAATCTTACTTGAGTTCTCAATGCCTTTGATATGCTGCTTCGGATCTTTCATGCACATGAAGTTCAAGGGAGAGCCAAGAACTTTGTATCTCTGCTGGGACATCACATCTTTCAGGAAGCTTTTAATGATGCCCCAAGTCTGGGATGGGCCTCTCCTCTGTGTATCACAGCATTGGTTCTACTCTTAGCATATTGAGTTGTAATCACTTGTGCACCTGTCCACTTGTCAGACTAGACCGTAAGCTCTTCGAGGGCAAGGACTGACTCTTGTTCACTACTATTTTCCCAGCATCGTGCCTGGCATGTGGTGGGCACTTATCATATATTTGTTAAATAAATAAATAAAAGATGACAGGTGAGAAGTGGGGTGCATGGAAGGGATGGCAGAGGGTGGAAATGTATGGGCAGATCACACAGGGCTTGTAGGCCATGTTAAGGAGCTTGGGCTATTTCTGGAAGGCAATGGGGAGCCACTGAGGGCTGTAAGCAGGGGAGAGTCATGATCAGTTTTCTATGTGAGAAAGACCTCTGTAGCAGCATCATGATGAATGAGTTGGATGGAGACAAGAGTAGGGACAGAAAGACCAGGAGGTTCCTTCAAAGATCCCAGAGGACCTGGAGATGGGCTGGGAGCTGGGGAACAGGTAGAGAGTTCATCTTGGTCAGGAGGAAGGCACCTCTGAAGGGCAAAGGTGATTCTTAGAGAAAAATGGGCTGGTTGGCCCTTGTTTTCAGAGCCTTTGCTACATCTTCTCTGCCTTGCAGAACTGTGAGCCCCTCCAGGGAAGGGCCTGGGCCCTCTTTCCTCAATGCCTCCTGTGTGCTCAGGACACTAGCCTCTGCCCTTGGCAAGTCCTCTGCAGGGTGGGCTCATGAGCTGGTGAGTTGGTGCGGTCTAAGAGGCAAACTCCCCCACACTCCCTCAGTGTGATCCAGAAGGACAGGCCAGAGTCCTCGTGAAGTTTGCTTGGCAAGTTTATTGAAAACCCAAAAACACAAAGAGCAGTACAAACAGACACCCCACCCCACCCCAGCCCCAGGCCTCCTTGGGGCTTGCAGACACAAACCCTGCTGCGGATAGGGCTGGGCCTCACACCACCAGCAGGGCAGGGGCACAGAGACTGTTGCAGAGCCCACCTCTCCACCTGCACCCCATCACCTCACAGACTCACATGCCAGACTTAAGCCAATAACCCAGGAAGAGAAAGAGCCAGGGCATATGCCACAGGGAGAAGAACCATCTCCAGGGACTTAGGGATCCCTGGGCCACCAGGGGCTGTGGATCCTCTGAGTCAGGAAGAGAAGGAAAGAACCTTCTCCTGCCAGGGAATGGAAGAGGAAGGAAGCCGAGGATGGCCGGCTAAGGATGCCTACGGTGTGGACAGTTAACTCTCCATTCTCTAAATTGAGCCAAAGCCATCCATGCGATGGTGCCCAAACACATTGTTTTTGGCTTTGAACTGTTCCTTTTCTCCCCAGGCCCACTGATTTTTGTAGTTGTGTTGAATCTGTATTTCTCAAGCTGTTGCTGGACAGTGAGGAGTGATTCAAAGGAATGAAATTGGGAGGCAGGGAGAAGCTAGCCTGGCTGGGGCTGCGGATGGAGGATCTCTACACGGTGAAAAATTCCTCCAAGAGGACCTGGGGTCAGGCAGGGCAGCCGGTGGGAGAGCCAGAGGTAGGCTTCCTGGCAGGAGGGGAGCTGGAGGCCCCCAGGCACAGAGTGCACGGAGGCAGGAGGGGTCCAGCTGGTTCTCCTCTGGCAGCAGCGGTGGCGGTGTGGGGCTCGGCTCTCAGTACTTGGTCCGGCGGGAGGCGGTGGTGGACACGAAGCGGACGCTGGAGCTGCGGCTGCTGCGGCCGCCGCTGCAGCTACTGAAGCCGCCCGGGGTGGGCAGGGGGCAGGGGACGCTGGGGGCGCAGGCCTCGCCCGCGAGCACCGAGCTGCCCCTGGCTCCGGCGCTCAGCACGTCCCCGCCCAGGCTCGAGCTACAGGAAGTCAGGACCCCGCCGGTGGCGCGGAGGCCGCTGCTGCTGGAGAAGGTGACCCTGCTGCGGGACAGGGCGGAGCCAGCGACTGAGGGCTCAGGCCCGCAGATCACGCCGCCCCGGGAGCTGCTCACGGCTGCAGGGGAAGGAGGAAAGCGTCAGGGAGCTGCCAACTGCAGGGGCGCAGGCCTACGTGCTCCCGCTGGGCTGCACCTGGAGGGTCTGGCCGCTAGGAAAGGCCCTGGGGGTGGGAGGCAGGGCTTGTGGCATCTGGGGAAGTGGTCCCTACTGTCTACACAGTCAGTATCCACTTTTCCCTTCTCTTGTCTGGGTGGCTCAAAGACTGACCACACTAAAATCAAACATCCAAACTGAAATGGAAGAATTCAGCCAATTCCCCAGATGTTTGCATATACCCGTAGGTCGACTGTCATGTATGTGTGGCCAAAGTCGGGTTGGGTTGTGTGAGGCGAGCAGTGAGCTGCATTCTCTAGACAGCTGGAGCAGGAGCCTCCATAGAGCCATGGGGCTCTTCTCTTCCAATTATATTATGTCCCTTGCCGTCCCCACATTTCCCCTAGCCTGGTGCATGAGAAACCCCTCCAACACTAGTCCCTTCTCAGTTCTCTCCTGAAGTCCTGGTGGCTCTGCTCTGTGACCCTCAGCTCTCCCCTGGGCACGCTGCCATGCCCCAGGGCTCAAATCCGATTATACCTTGCCTAGACCCGCCCCGTCTGCATAGGGGCATGCTCTTGTCTCCTCTTACCAGGATCCTTCCTGCCATCTGCCATCTCCCCTCAGGCTTGACCTCCTGCAGAAAGCCATGGCTTGCTGCCCCCGCCCCCCAGCCCCTGTGGTCACCTGTAGCTCTAACTGTCTGACCGAGACAGCTTAGCCCTCGGTTCCACCACACAGCAGTGTACACGCGTGTTTTTGGAGTCAGAAATCTGGGTTTGAGTTCTGGCTAGCTTTGTGAGTTCTGGCAAATTACTTATTTTCTCTGAGCAGGCAAAGCAGGTATGCCAATGGCTGCTTCTCCCCCAGGGATCCTTCCAGGTTAGGTTGACAGTGGCTAGGACTCCTCTTCTCAAGGTCCTAATTCTAGAGAGCTGGCTTGCCTTGCTCGTGCCCCCACCCAGCGTGCCTTGGGCACGGTCAGTACTTTGACTGTCTGGCCCAGCACGGCAGCAACAGCGATACCTCTATTCAGCCTTGCTGCAGTCCCTGCATCAGGGGAAGAGAATCCTTCCCGGCACAGTCCTTTCTATTCCTTCTAAGTCACAAAGACGGTTCCCTCAAAGGACAAGGCCACTCAAAGCAAAAAGGCTGACTCTTTTCCGGAACCCTCTCCCACCTCATAGGCCCTGTAAACCTCTGTGAATGCTGCGCTCTGCAGAAGGCAGGGTCTGGGGGGGTCTCAGACCTCCGCTGAGGAGGTGCTCCCAGTCCAGGGGCCAGATGGCTCCAGCTCCCCTGACTGCCATGGCCAGACCAGCCATCTCAGGCCCCCTGAACCCAAGGTGGGCCTGAGTTTAAAGGAAGTTTGAAGGAAGGAGAAATGTGTGAAGAAGACTTAAGTTTCTTACATATGTTCACTGGTCCAACACCTTCGCTGATCCTGGAGGGGAAAGAAACAAGTCATTTTACACGTGCTTTTGTTCCCTGAAAACCTACTTGCCGTAAAAAGGGCTTTCTTGTCTGAGTGGACCAGTGGAGCAGTGGTTCTTATTCCTGGCCGTACACACATCTGGGGAGCTTTGAAAGACTCCATATTCCTAGACCCTACCCAAAAACTATTAAATTAAGATATTTGAGGAAATGTATTATTATTATTAGATTTAGCAAACTAACCAGCCAAACAAAGCTCCCAGTGATTCTGGTGCAGCTTGTCTACAAACTTGCATTTGAGAGGCAAAGATCTAGAGCCTTCTAATCCCCTGACAAGGGCAACCCAAATACTGTTTGCAGAAAATGTATTGTCACCTCTAGAAATGGCTCATTTCTGCAATTCTTCACCTAGTCCCCTCCTCTTACTTAGTCTTTCCAGATGCCGGAGTCTGACTGCGCGCCCTCCTGCTGCCCTGAGGGTGCTCACCTGCACTCCTCGCCCTCCAGCAGGCGCCTGTAGGTGGCAATCTCGATGTCCAGGCCCAGCTTGGCGTTCATCAGCTCCTGGTACTCACGCAGCTGCCGGGCCATGTCCTGCTTGGCCTGCTGCAGGGCAGCCTCCAGATCTGCCAGCTTGCATTTGGCGTCATTGAGGGCCGCCTCGCCCTGCTGCTCAGCCTCGGCCACCGCAGCCTCCAATTTGGCACGCTACAGGGAGGGCAGTTTGCAGGTGGGCTTTGGCAGGGCCACGAGATTCCCAGGTGGGGTTAGAAACACTGCCCCTCTTGGTGGGAACATAGCCTGGTGCCAAGCCAGGGAGGGACCCCATGGATGCTTTCCCGGGGATTGGTGGTTCTGTAGTTGATGTCGCCAGGGAGTGAAGCGTTGCTTGACTTCAGTTTCCATCCCCGCTGACTTTGCCCTGTCTGATTTCTGCTGCCTCAGACCCAAGGGTCCAGAGAGTGAACTTACTCTTTCTGCCTCTCCTCCTGCTCTGGGTCGGCCCCAGCCTTTTCTTCTATATGGGATGCTCGCTCTCTCTCCTTTCCATATTATCCTCCTCCAGGAAGTCTTCTTGGCCTAATTTCCCCATTCCTCTGTTTCTGAGTCTTGGTGGTCGCCCTCACCTCCTCAGACTTGGGCCCCGCAGCTTGGGGCCCTGCCTCTCCTCCCTCTGGGGCTTCCTCTCACTTCCTTTGCCCACCTGAGCCTTGGCGTGCTCGATCTCTGCCTTCAGCCTCTGGATCACACGGGTCAGTTCATTGATCTCATTGCGTGTGTTGCGCAGGTTGTCATGGTGCTGGCCAGCCGTCACTCGCATCTCTTCATACTGGCAGGAGAGGAGGGTATTTTGAGGGTCCAAAGGTCAGGGCAAGACCACAGCTCCCATTGAGTAGGGAACTTTAGACCTCCACTGGCCCTCTCTGTTGTATATGAGTCTTACCCCCAGAGCTGCCCACACCCCTTCGCTAGCCTCGCCCACTCACCTTGGTCTGGTACCAGGCCTCAGCGTCAGCCCGGCTACGCCTGGCCACCTCCTCATACTGGGCCTTGACTTCAGCAATGATCCCATCAAGGTTCAGGTCCCGGCTGTTGTCCATCTTCACGATGACCGATGTCTCTGAGATGTGCGACTGCAGCAGCTGGATTTCCTGTGTTGGGGATCAGCAAGACAAACGGGCTCAGAGTCCCATTCAGTGGCCAGGACTCTGCCACAGGGTCCCCAGGAAGTGGTGTCAGGGGCAGAGTGCATTGCTCATTGGTTCAGAGCAAAGCAAGACCATCCGAACGTAGGGCAAAGAGCAAGACATGTCTGAGAACAATTTCAGTCTGACTTTGGAGCTCTTGTTATATTCTTGGAGACAGCCCTTTAACATGCTACCTTGCTTAGGGGAGTATCAAAACCATGGGGTCCTAGGAGCTTGGTGGTGTGGTGTGGGGCCCTACTGGGGCTGAAACTTTTCTTTGGATGGTCTACAAAGTGGCTGTGCTGGTTACAGGCCATTGAGAGCTGACAATATTTTAGAGCATGGTGGCCTAGGAATCCCTACATCCCAAGTTCTTAATAGAACCAGGGGGTTTGGAACTGGCCCGCAAGGTGAGGGCTGCAGAGGGAGCTTTCTTCAGCCTTTCCATTCACAGCTAGAAGTGCAGCTCTGGCTGGGTCTATGCCAAACCAGACAAATTGTTTGGAAAGCAAAAGATAGCTCTCCAGTTTGGCTAATTAGGTCGAACACATTTTTTCTTACCTCTGTTAGCAAATCAACTTTCCAGAGTCCTCTGGTTAGTAGACAGGAAGTGACCTTTCCAGCCCCCAGTCTTTAGATTGGTCAATAAGGAGGTGGATCACAGATCCAAGGAGTTTATTCACGGACCTGAGGCAGGCTGCTCAATGTACCTCCTCCGTTCACAGGCACATGAGCATACAGCGCATGGGAGGAAAGATGTGTGATACCCCGTGTTTGAGGATGTGGGAGCCAGACTCTGCCCTTAGGGAGTCCAGGCCAAGCACTGATCTCCTTGGACACCTTAGAGAAGAAAATCCCTCACCTCCATGTACAGGGCTTTCAGGAAGTCAATTTCCTGAGTTAGGGTATCCATGTTGGCCTCTAGGTCAGATTTATTCAAGAAAGCTGTGTCCACATCCTGCACGAAAGAGAGAATGATTAAATACTCATTACCTGTGTACCGTTTGGCCTTCCCACATAGACAGGGTCCGGAGATGGGTGGGAAGATTGGGCCAGTCCCACGGGCCTCCCACAAGTGGTGAAGTCCCCGGGGGGAGTGACACTGACTATTGCCCTTCTCCGGACTACCGTGTGAAACTCCCCCAGTGGCCGTTGGACATTTTGTGATGCTCATTTAGAGGCAAGGAAAATCTAGTTAATCCAGGACACTTAGGTCATCCTTTCATACCTCTGCTCTCATGTGACCCAATCCCAAATAATTGGAGACCAAATCAGAATGTCATGGGGAAGCTGCTGTGATCTCAGGGGTTCCACTGTCTCTGTGTGTGTCGTTGCAGACTCCACAGGGCCGACTGGCTAGTTTCCTGGGGGCCTCGAGAACATTTGCTTGTCTGGAGGAAAGTTCGCCTGGCCTGTGGCTCTCCCTTACCTTCTTCAGAGCCACAAACTCATTCTCAGCATTGGCCCGGAATCCCACCTCCTCTTCATACCTGGCACGATAGAGATTGAGACGGTGAGTTCTCATTCTGAACCGAGAACCAATTATACCAATTCCCTGATGAACCTCTTAAGACAGCTAGGTTCATCCAGGACAATAGCTCCCTGCTGCTACCCACACACCATCATCTTCTCTGTGCCATCTTTAAGACTTTTTATGAGTCAGTACCCCTCTGTTTCTCCAGATCCCTTTTACTTTCTCAACTTGGATTTGGGGTCTGAAAATCAAGTCCATTGCTATGCTTCTCTGATAGAAGCAACTTAGGGTCATTGCCCTTGACCATAGAGGAAGTAGGACCCAACTCGATGCTGAAGGTGGGCACTGTTTTCAGAACCAGAGTGCTCCTTTTCCCTCAGGAGGGTCTCCTTCTCCCCTTCACATATCACTGCCCCCACCTCTGTCCCTAGGCGGGGTATGGTAGCCAACGTTCAACCCCAACCCTTCAGCTGCTCTCATCTGAGCTGGGCTACTTATTTGGGGGCCAGCCCATGCCTGTCCTTGGGCTGCACAGCTCAGATGTCACTCACTTCTTCTTGAAGCCCTCAAGGACATCCTGCATGTGGCTGCTCTCAGCTTGGAGCCGGGCCTGGTCACTGAGCAGTGCCTCCAGCTGCCTCCGCAGGTTGGTGATGAAGTTCTCAAAGAGGGGCTCCAGGTTGCTCCTGACACATTTCTGCTCTTGGAGGAAGCTCCACTTGGTCTCTAAAAGCTTATTCTGCTGTTCCAGGAACCGCACCTAAGTCCACAGGGCCAAAGAAATGGCATTTGAAGGGCTTGATGGGGACATCCACACCTCCACCAGTTCCTCAGATGGCTGGTGAGGACTCAACCATGTGTT
>RJWJ010027232.1:0-22337 GCA_004363605.1 Indri indri
AGACTTCTTACCCAAATGATTCATAAGGCTCTCTCTAGGGGTAGGGAAATTCCAAAGTGTCTTTTTTTCCCTCCAGAAATAATGAGGCTTTGCTCAGTCCGCTTGCTCCGCTAGTCACCACGTTTCCAGGGTTACACGACAGTGTTTCCAGAGGATTCCTTCTTCACCCGGCTGCAAAATTGATCATCTGGTGAATAGGTAATTATGGGCTGAACTAGGAACCATGCCGGGATGTGAATGTCTAGTAACCACATAGTGTTTGCATTGTAACTAATGAATACTCCCTTGCCTGATATAACCCAACCTAATTACCCATAAAGCTTTGGGTAATTTTCATCTGACCCTAAACTTTGTACATTTAGCTGCTTCTCTACCCAATACTGAATGATAGCGCAACAAGAGAGTAGTGAGCATGAAGAGGAAAGGTTGTTCCCTCTGCAATATGTCATTATTCTGAGTGGTATTTTAATCAGAGAAAGTTGGTTGTTTCAGTAAGGTCTCATTTATTTATCTAATTATCAGTTGTCATTTGGAGAAGAGCCAGCCCAAGAAAAAGTACTTCCGATATTTTTTTGCCATTTGTCTTTTTTGTTTTTGTTCATCAATTTCCTTGTACAATTTGTGTCAGCATCCATCGTAAGGAAAAAGAAGAATAGAGACGGCTGTCCACTGAATGAATAGAACAATTCAATGTGTATTACTGGGCTGGGAAGTCTGGGACAATGTCTTATTTCCACATCTCCAACACCATGCCTGCAGTATAGGTGAGTGCTTAATAAATATTTACTTCTTTCTGTGTTCATATGCTTTGAGATTATTCCAGGTTGATACAAAGGATGACACTTAAGACATCTAGGGAGAATATCTTAACTTCTGTCATTCATAATCAAAATATGTTATGGAGGCTATTTTTAAATTTTTGATTTCCTGACAGAAACTTTAGTTATTATAGAGAATCTGATAATGAGCATGCCACTAAGCAACAATGGACAATTTTCAATAGAACAACAGTTTACAGATTATATTCTCCACATTCAGTATAGATAAGCCTTTTACAGTATGCCCCCAACCATAGTCCAAGTACCATTGAAATCAGACCAAAATGGGAGAGGAAAAGACATATATCAACACCGTAGTCATTGGACACATGGGCTCTAAAAAGTCCAATACCACTGACCACTTGATCTACAAAAGTGATGGAATTAAGAAGAAAAACAATAAGGAGTTTCAGAGAGATGTCACAGAGATGACAAATAAATCCTTTGAATATACCCGGGATTTGGTGAAACTAAGCATATCAGTAATATCTTCCTGGGGGAATGTAAAATCAGTGCATACTATGAGGCTATCACTGAGGTTCTGGAACCCAGCATCTTTGTTAAAACATGGTTACGAGCACAGCTCAATGAATTATCCTGCTTATTGATGAGGTTGATGGGGAGTGTAAAAAGAATATCTAAAAAAGTAGCCAGCCAGAACTCTGAAAATGCCCTTCCTTTTACACACATTGTGTTTTTTTAATATTAATGTATTGCACTATGTCCTCTATATGTCCAGAGAAGATACAAAAAAATGAATAAAAACATCAGTAACCACATTAAGAAAATGATCTACGATGAAAAATCAAACATATTTGTGCTAGTTTTTGGTTGAAATGGTAACAACATGCCAGAATCCAACCTTCCGATGCTTGGAACAAAGGATATAAAATCTTCCCCACAATGCTTCTGGAACTACATTGCTTGAAGCATTGGCTTCCATTCTGCCACCAAGTCATTCAATTTAAGAGCCCCTGATCTGCTTTTCTAGGATGACTGAAAAATCGATAGATAGTATTGATATTATAAAGAGAGTCAGGTAAAGACTCACCTTCTCCCAGGCCTGATGGAGGATATTTGTTCCATTAAATGTTCCGGTTGAAGAAAAATATGCCAAAGTGGATTTTCATGCTCATAATGAAGCTCTATCTGAGAGTATGGTGGATGTCCAATGGGATGAACTGCTGGGCAAAGTTGCTGCTACAGTGATATGGCTGGTGGTGGGAATAACAACCCACCACGGGAGGTGCTAATTTTACCAGTCACCATCCTGACCATCCAGACCAGACTCATGTTGACCATGCACCCATGCTGGATTGTCACCTTCTCCACATTGCTGGACTAAAGCAAAAGAATGATATGATAAAAAGATGGTCCCAAAATCTTTAAATGGTGGTGATGTTATCATTATCATGGGCTAGGCAAGTTCCTGTGTATGGGAATCATCTCCAACCAGTCTTCCTAGGTCTTTGAAGGTCATTTGTCATACATGGTATGACACTAGCTATATCATTAGAGTTTCTTGAGATATTTGACAAGAAGGCTATTGGAGCTTCCCCAGAAAATTCTGAAAACTGTCTAATGATACTAATGCATGGAAAATGCTTCAGGAGGAAAGGAACATTTTGTAGACCAGTATGTTTTATGTCATAGCAGCTTTAAGTTATTCATTTTAAAAAATCAGAACACTTTAAGTAGGAAAAAGGACAATTCTGACACTGAATTTTGAGACCATTAAATCAAATTTAATATGATTTTCAAAGAACCAAAAATGACATTAAGAGAATAATAAAAAAGGACTAAGTTCTTATTAAATGCCTGCTCAGTAACTTTCGTGTAATGTGTTGAACATTTTCATCAACTTTACAGGGAACAAAGTGTAACATCACACAGAACTCACACAAGAAACATCAGTGTAACGTGGTGACAACATGCTGGAATCCAACCTCTCCAATACTTGGAAAAAGGGATATAAAATTGTCCCCACAACGCTTTTGGAACTACATTGCTTTAAGCATTAGATTCCATCCTACCACCACCTCATCCAATTTAAGAGCCAATGATCTGTTTGCTACTACCCCTGTAGAGAGAGTGGGCTAAGCAGTCACTGATTTACTAGCCAGAAGACTGAATTACTGTCCTGCATCTGGGTTGCTCTCTGTGGGTCAGCGTTATGGTCTGTGGATAAGTTAAGAAACAGGGGAAGATGAAGGAAAACCACCTAGAGCTGTCTGTGTTATAAATGCTCTGTTGGCAAACAGGAAACCTTTGTCTCTAAGGACTTATAATCTGATACCTGTCAAGAACATTAAATTCTTTTTTTTTTAATAAAATGGGGCTAAATTGACCTCTTTTCTTAGAGTCTCTTGAAAAGAAGGATAAAAATACAGATCTGTTAGAGTCAATAGCTTAAGTCATTTTGCAATATCTTGCTGAGGATAGGTCCTGGAGGCTGTTGCATCACCTTTTTCTGGTATTAAATGATTCCTTGAGTTTAATAAGAGCTAAAAGCTTTCAAAGATCATTTTTAAATGCAATTTCTATACACCTTTTAAAAAGTATTCACAATTACATTTTTAATAAGTATGCTAATGTCTAATAAAGACAGCTAAAAGCAGAATAGCAAAAAAAAATTATCAATGAAAACTAAAAGATGAAAAAGAAGATAAGCTCAGATAATATAGGATGATGATTTAGAAAACAAAAAGCAAAATATTTTATTCATTTATTAATTTAACATACTTTTAATGAATGCCTTTAAATGCTAAGCTATGCTGGTAATCACTGAGAAATATTACAGTGAGGAGAAATAAAGGGGTTAACAGTCAGGTAGGGGAAACAAATAGTAATTAAAGTATGATAAAAGAAAATGAAAAATTTCAACCCTAATAATGGCTCCAAAGGGATGGTAATAAGGATCTTTGTTATCATATATATGGGGAATGTCAGCCTGATCAAGAAGGTCAAGGGAGACATCCCTGATGAGTGGTGGTGGAGGATGAGCTCTAATTTTAAAGTTGTAGTAAATAGACGCAGAATTGGGGGATGATAACTGATTACTGCAAGACATGGTTCATTCTAGCTGTGAAATTTTTGAGCTTAAAGATATGTCAGTATTAAACCAGGAAAATTTGATTAAGAGTCAAAATTTTTGTGTTTTTGTTCACAAACAGGTTGTTGTGGTTGTTCTACAGACTTCAAACAACTATATTTTCACTCATGCTGGAGCTGACAGAATTTCTATGAAAATTGAAGGTAATATTTAGTAAAGGCTCAAGTATATGTGACCCTGATCTAGGTTTTCCATGAACTTATGGATTTGGTCGAGCATAGGAGTTAACAGGTATAGTTCTTGATATAGAGAATTAAAAAAATAAGATTAAAGAGCAATTGACATGGAAAAATATGTATGAAATATTTTAATTAAATGTAATGTGGAATTATGATTTTTAAGAAGATGAGGATTGGAGTAAAAAAAATATTGTCTTTCAAAGTAGTTTGAAAATTCTCATTGACTATATAAATACAAGGATGAAAATAAAAATAGAAACTTACAACTTTGCAGGAAACTGAAAGAGGATCCTTACCTCCTTGTGTATTAATTTTATATAATAGTTTGTTCCACTGTACGGTCAGCTGCCTAAGTCAAAAAAGTAGCATTATCCTTGACTTTTAATTCTCATTCCACTGGTTATAAAATCCTGTCAATTCTACTCTCTTAACAGCTCTAAATTTCATCCAACATGTCCATGACCAATTCCACTTTTTTGCTTTAGGTTTTCATTATTTCTTCCTTATGTTTCTCCAATTCCCCACTCCATTTATTTGTTCTCCCTCAAATTCATTTCCCATGCTATGACTGGTGTACTGCTGCTAAAATGACACTCAAATATTTTAACTGCCTCCTTATATCTTTCAGTTGTTCCTTACCTATAGGATACAATTCAGTTTCTTTAGTGAGGCCATAATTTGAATTTTTGCCTACCTTTTCAAATCTGTAGCCATACCTGGAACACAAGCCTTCTATGTGTGCTGAAGAAGGGGAAGAGAGAACGTGGAGAATGTACACTTGTTTTTATATTCCCAGGACAATAGGTGACATATAACTTCCCCTCACATTCCGTAATGGAAAATAAATTACATGAACCCTTCTAGATACAATACCGTGATCACCAAAACATCTTATTTACTAGCTCTATAACTATATTACGTTTCAAGTTATAGCAATGTGCCCAGTGAAATGAAATGGTTTGGTGAGGGAATGATATTTTCCTAGCCCAATATCAACATTTTATCTTAAGATTAAAAATTAGTTTCCAAGAACTGAAACAAATATGTTTCTGTGGTTAGCATATTTTCTCCCTGTCAGTAAGCTATTTGTAAAATAATATTAAACATATTTAGAAAATCCTATCATGATTGAAGAATTTAAAAAGAGGAAGTTGGATTAATAAAATGCTTACTGGTAAGACTAAGATAACTTGTTAACACCAATGGGGATGATCTTTCCAATAAAATCAGAAATATTAAAGTCTGTTGGATAGGAATCTCTTTCTGTCAATGGACACTTTGGTTGATTCCATATCTTGGCTGTTGTGAATAATGCTGCAGTGAACGTGGGAATGTGGTTATCTCTTTGACATACTAATTTTATTTTCTTTGGATATATACACATTAGTGGAATTGTTGGATGATATGGTAGTTCTATTTTTATTTTTTATTTTTTTGAGGAACGTCCATACTATTTTCCATAATGGCTATACTAATTTACATTCCCACCAGCAGTGTAGGAGAGTTCCCTTTTCTCCGTTTCCTTGCCAACACTTGTTATCTTTTGTCTTTTAATAATAGCCATTCTAACCTGTGTGAGGTGGTATCTCATTATGGTTTTAATATGCATTTCACGGGTATTTAGTGCTGTTGAACATTTTTTCATATACCTGTTGGTCATTTGTCTGTTTTCTTTTGAGAAATACCTATTTAGGCTCTTTGCCACTTTTTAATTGAGCTATTTATTCTCTTGCTATTGAGTTGTTTGGGTTCCTTATATATTTTGGATATTAACCCCTTATCAGATATAAGGAAAAGGAAAATGTGGTATAGGTACACAACGGAATACTATTCGACCTTTAAAAAGAAGGAAATCCTGTCATTTCTGACACATGGATGAACTTGGAGGACATTCTGCTAAGTGAAATAAGTCATACACAGAAAGATATATACCAAATGATCTCACTTACATGTGCAATCTACAAAACTTGAACTTATAGACAGAGAGTAGAATGGTGGTTACCAGGGGTTGAAGGTAGGGGTATGGAGGCATTGGGATAATCTTGGTTAAGGGTTAAAAAATTTTGGTTGAATAGGAAGAGCGAATTCATGAGATCTAGTGTGCAATATGGTAACTATAGCTAATAACATTGTACTGTATACTTGATATTACTAACAAAGTAAATTTTAATTGTTCCTACACAGAAAAAGATAAGTATGTGAAGTAACACATATATTAATTAGCTTGATTTAGGCACTCCATAATGTATACATACTTTAAAACATGTTGTACATGAAAAAATTTATACATTTTTGTCTCCTTTTGATAGAGATTCAAGGTTTTACAAACTGCATATCCCTTTATGAACTTATTTTTTCTTTGCTTCCTTTATAGACCAACCCCACACCATCCCCAGTGCTGTCATATATTCTTACTTGAAATATGCTAATACATTTAATCATGTTACTGTAAAATTTCACTGACTTGGGATAAATTCTTTTGAAGATAATTACATACACACATGATTATATGTTCATTTTAGGGATTAGCTCTCCAAAGCTTATCTTCTATTTCTCATTGCCAAGGTTTAAGAGATTCTACTCTATGCAAACCATACACTGAAAAGCTAAAAAGATGTCCCAATGGTAGAATAAGAACTACCAACTTTGGTATGTAAAAATGTTCAGGGAAATTAGGGAGTATCAGTGCCTCACTGGCACCCCCAAATCACTCTACATGTATTGGTTTACTTTGAGGATCTTTGTGGAGAACTCTTTGTAGTCTATGGAAACAGAAGGTAAGAAGTAAAACTGAATTCAATTAGTAGTGAAAGAGTTTTCAGACACATACACAGAGGAATGAAAAAGAAATCAAAGAAGGACCCATTATATTAACAAGAGGTATTACCCACAAATATTAGAAAAAGCAAAAAGGGAGAAATATAACTTCTGGACATATTGGACATAAATATATGGAATTAAAAATTATCAAGATGGCCTGGGTATTCTCAGAAAAGCTAGCAATGATCAATAGAAACCAACATGGGTTCACTAAAATAAGTCATGTCAAATTAATTTCATTTTTAATTTGTCTATGCTCCCTAGATAGATCAAGTGAATATTATAAAGAAAAAATCTAGCTTTATTATTATTTTTGACAGCCTCTCACATTATCTTTGTAGACAAAATGAACAATGTATGTTGGAGACAGTATATTATGTGGACTTAAAATAGGCATAATTAATTAGACATTCATGATAGAAGAACGATGGAGAGAAGTTTCCAGTCCTGTTTTAATTAATTATTAGAATGGAGATATGAGAACATGGTTCATCCAATCTACTGATTGCACAGAACATCAGTGAACCAAATATTTATTAGGTACTTATTATGTCTCTTGCACTGTACAAGGAGAAGAAGCTAATAGATTGAGCGCACTTGAAGGGTACCAAGAAATTTTAAGTCATTATAAACTCAATATGAACATATGAGTGGTTGTTAAATGAAGAAAATATTACTTAAGTGTACCAATAGAAGGCAAATAGAACATAGAGATAAGGAGAGTGGACTTTGAAAGTCAAACTACTTGAGGTTTTATGTGGTCTTTACTTCTAGTTAGCTGTGTGACTTTGGAAAAGTTAATTTTTCTAAGCCTCAGTTTTTCTACCTTTAAAATGGGCTAATAATACCTACCTCATATGTTTATTTTTGAGAAGCAAATACAACGAACCTTGTAAAGTATTCAGCCCTATGTTGGAAGAAGGTTCTCACTCAGTAAATATTTGCAATTATTTCTATTAGTAGTTCACTATGCAGGCCAAGAGATAGTTGGAGCAGGAGTACGAGACGTCTCTGAGTCTTGGCTCTTCTATTTGCTGACTTTGACATTTTCACCCTATTTCTAGGTGCTTATGTTTAGTTCTGAGTATTTCATTTTATTAAGGGTATTGAGAATAAATGAAATTTATTTAGAGAAGAAAGACCGAGATGACAATAGATCTAACAACCATGCTATAAAAAAAGTGTATTGAAATATGCAAATTAAGCAGTGCCTTTCTTTGTTCCAAAAAGTTATTTTAAATTGCTGACAAAAATGCATACAGTGCAATAGGATAAAAATAACTGAATTAGTTGAGGCAAAGAGGAAATAATAAAACAGGGATTCATAAATGAATCACAATTGCATTAACAGATGAAGTAGGGAAGATTTAAGACTAGGATAACACGGTCTTCATTAGAAATTGCTTCCTTTACTTTGACCTTTACCTCCTAACTTTCCAACTTACTTGTCCAACTGCTCCCTCAGCTATAACACTTTGACCCTACTGAGATGTCTCATTTTTTCTTTTTCTTTTTTTTTTTTTTTTTTTTTGAGACAGAGTCTCACTGTGTTGCCCGGGCTAGAGTGCCGTGGCGTCAGCCTAGCTCACAGCAACCTCAAACTCCCAGGCTCAAGCAATCCTTCTGCCTCAGCCTCCTGAGTAGCTGGGACTACAGGCATGCGCCATCATGCCCGGCTAATTTTTTCTATATATTTTTAGTTGTCTGATTAATTTCTTTTTATTTTTAGTAGAGATGGGGTCTCGGTCTTGCTCAGGCTGGTTTCAAACTCCTGAGCTTAAAAAATCTACCCACCTCGGCCTCCCAGAGTGCTAGGATTACAGGCATGAGCCGCCATGCCCAGCCGTCTCATTTTTTTTTTTTTACCCCACAACTTGTAGTCCATCAGCCTTGTCTCCTTATTTCCCTAGTCTCTAGCTTAGACGTTGTGGTTTATATTACAATCACTTACCTCTTTCTCTGTCAGTTATACTCTCAAGCCAAACCAAAACCATGGATAAACCACAGTATTTGTCTTTCCTTAACCTGCAAAGGCATTTCACAACCACATTTCTAGCCACACTTGAAATCAATAAATGTTGAGTCAGCTGTAGTTTCTTTATTAGTTTGATATTCTTGCTTAACTATTTCATACACTGTATCGACTCATCTATTGTTACAATTCTTTCTCCCTCTGCCTATTCATCCTCCACTTAAGGAATCTCCAATCCTTTATCTTCCTACTATCCTATCTGCAAAGCTACCTGTTCCTGAAATTTCTTTGTCTCCTTTTCCTTCATGTAAAGATGAAAGAATGGATCTTCCTCCTATTAAAGTCCGTTTTTTCTCACGTGTGCTGTGGATTCCATTCCTTTCCATCAACTGAAAGAATGCATGCCTATGGCTATCATTTCATCCCAGTATATCATAAATCTCTCTTTTCCTATAGGATAGTTCGATCAATATAACACCAGCTTTAGTGCCTCACATTCTTTAGAAAATCTTCCACTAATGCCCACCTTTTTCAGGTATTTTTCTATTTCTGGAATCCTCTTCAGTAGTTTCAGTTCTCTAAAGAAAGACACATATTTCTTTAGCTGTGACTCACGTGTCACCCCCCTCAGTCCAGATTCTGTCCTCAACACTATTTTCAAAAACACTAAGAGCTTCTCGTGTTACCAAATTCAGTAAATACTTCTTTTTTCTGTCATCTCACATAGTGTCTCAACAGCAATGGCAGAGTTGACCATACCCTTTGTTTTAGAAAGTCTTAATAATGCCTATGTTATATGATTTTTATGCATTTCCCCCTTTCTCACAACTGATTCTTCTTAATTTCCTTTACTGGCTTTGCTCTTTACTCAACTCCTATACTTCGATGCTGTGCAAGGCTCAAACCTGGATCCTCACTTGCATTTCTCCATATGCTTTCACTAAGAGATTATATTCATATCCATGCCTTTAAATGGCATCCATATTGTGATGACTCACAAATTTATATCTCCAGCAAATATTACCCATGAACTTCAGTCGTAAGTACCCAGTTGCCTACCTGATACCTCCATTGGAAAATCTCATGCCAAAACAAATTTAATTAATCCAAACTTGAATTCTCCATTTCTATTTGCCGTAACACCTTTTAAAACCTCTTTCTACTCCAGTCTATCAGAAAATGGCCATTTCATTCAGGAGTCACTCTTTGTTCTGCTATTAACCTTATATTCTAATCTACTCCATTAGCAATTCCCATTGATTACATTCCCAAATTAAATATTTAATTTCCTCACAATCTCCATTGCCAGCGTCATGATCAAAGCCACCATATTGCTCCCCAAGGCTACTTAACCCATTTTCCATACAGTAGTCAGGGTGACTTTTCATAAATGCACATCACATTCCTGCCTAAAATCCTGCAATTGACTCCATTTCTCTTGTAATAAATTAACTGTTCACTATGCTTTAGCTCTTCCTGGCTTCTTTCAATAACTGACATACATCAAGTTATTTTTCCTTCAGATTTTTGACCATGTTGTCATTATCCTTAATCCATTCCTCGTTTATCTTACATCCCTCATAGCTTGTTAATTCTCATATTTTAATACCTTCAGTGAAAATGTAATCTCCTTGGAGAGGAGTTTTTAAACACAGTATCTAAATCAGACTCCAACTTTTCTATACCCTTTTTCTCTATTATAGCATTTAATTAGTTCTATTCATAGCACTTATCTCAATCTCTAATTCTTTGTTTGTGATTAAAGACATTTTTTAAAAAAAAACAGGTTCCTCATTTTCACGTAATTTCTATGAGCAGAGACCATGTCTATCTTGTTTACTGCTGTATTCCCAGAACCTAATAATGTGATTTAAGACCAAAAAATGTTTGATGAATGAATAAATGAATTAATGCATTGACATGTTTTACAAGTCAGGAGAAGATAGACTATGTTGCGGTTACAAATGACCGTCACACATTAGTAGCTAACAATACAAAGGCTTAAGTCTTGCTCATGTTGCTGCAATTCTTCTTAACATGTTTTTTACTCCAGGGACTTCACTGACAGAGAAGATTCAAAGAAGAGAGAAAGGAGATATGGAAAACCATGAACTTAAACTAGATCTTGAGTCTTCTATTTGCAAGTGACAAATTCACTGTCATGCACATTTCATTGACCAAGTCAAATCGCTAATCCAGAACTCAAGTTGATTCTATATAATCATTCATCGAGGAAGGGGAAAATAGAAATGGTATCCCAGGGAGAGGTTGTGAACATTTAAGTAATAACACAGTCTCTCATATGTGCCACTGAGCACCCATTGACAGTAGTTTTCCACAAAATGCAGTTATGAAGAATTCTGAAGCTAGATCCAACTTAGAAAGAGGGCTCGTGTTATATGTTGTGGGGAGTGACAGCACGTCTGCTATATATTTGCAGTCCCTGACATATGTGTAATGTTATTGTTGCACATATTGAAAAACTATTATGTAGATGAGGACTGAATTGAGATAATATATCAAAACTTGGTGTTTAAAGAGAAGAAAATTTAGTTCAATGCGTTCTATTCAAAAGCATTCTATCGTTTACGGCTTTTTGAAAATGATATGATTTGCTTTGTTTAAAAAGTGATTTTTTAAAATTGCTAAAAGTATTCACGTAGAAGTTGTATGTCAATTTTCACTTTGAGTGCTAAGTATTAATAATTCTATATTTTCTTTTAAGTTTAAGAGTATATGAGCCCAACATATGGTATAAAGAATACTGGACATTTGCTGTGAGATCTGGATTCCAGCATTGGCTTTGAAGTAATAAACCCCAACTATGCCATCCACGAAGTGAAAATATTAGCCTATATAATCCTCAAGGGTCTTTTATGCTTTAAATTTGATATTTTTCTTTTTTATCAATTACTTGTTGATATCTACTCTCCACAAAGTTTTGTGATAAGACTTAATAGCACCAAATAGGTCCTAAGAACTACGAATACAGATTCTAACCTCAAGAATCAACTTAAGGAAGAAGATAAGAATATATATATATAAGTAATGAGAAAGTCTATACTAAGAAGACCAAAATTAGAATAGTAAATGAGATGTTCTAATGAGGAAGCATCTAGAGATGGCACAAAGAATGGCCTTTGAAAAATACATAGAGTTTTGTTAGACCAAGATAGAAGAAAGGGAAGACAAAAGGAATATTCCAGAAATTGTATGACTTTAAACTTTTGGTTCAAGATGATAGACTAAAAATATGTGTTTACTCAACCCCAAATGTTATTTATTGAAAGACAACAAAGGTACTAGACAAAGGCTAACCTCATAATTCGGGAAAATAAGGAGAAAGGTCTTTAGGGATTTTTAAATTTTATTTAGAAGGTAGAAAGTGGATGGAATATGATTGAGATATCTGATCAGAGAAAAATATTATCCAAAATATATGTGGGGAAGTGTTATGGCAGGGATTAGAGCCATACTTCTCATAAAGAAGTTCAGTAGGAAGATTGCCTGAAGATTCTCTCCTTAACATATAGAGCATATGGTTGCCACATTTACCTCAGGTGATATCACCCTTGGGAAAGTTATATTTACACATAAAAAAAGTTGGTAATATGTTTGTAAAACCTAAAGTGATTGTTAGAATATATTCCCCTAACAATAATGTCAAAAGAGAATTACAACTCTGGATGATTTTGAAAGGGAAACATTTTAATAGAATATTTGCTGAAGGTTTTGATAGTAAATATAAATTTGAATACATATTTTAAAATCAGAAGGCAACCTATAGGAATGGACAATAGGATATATAGATTTCAAATTATGAAAGAAAGAAGAAAACGAAAAGAATTACAATAATAAAACTATATTATGCCATCAAGAGAGTTTTAAATTCAGTAAAATAAATATGTAGAATAAAGCTATAATTTCTTTACTGGAGCTATATCTAAAACAAAGGCACAAAAACAATTGAACAGAAGAGATTGTCAAAGGTGCTTATCAAGTTCAAAAAAATTGATGAAGGTGAATTTTAATATCAGGCAAAATAAAACATATGGCAAAAAGTCTTGAATGGGAAAATAAGCTTAGAATTTAAAAGTAGAGAGAGATCAAAATAACAAATTAAATAGCACTGGTGATTGTTATGAGCCTATTTCCCGTTAATGAACATATTCTCAAAGTGAGCTTGAGATGTAAGCCTTGTTTAGTTTTAGTTTTCCATTGATCTTCACGGTGTAGGTCACTAGGGTGAGGATATTTCTGTTGTTTAAATACACGTTTTTGAAAATAGAAAATAGAAGATGGCCTCTAAATGCAAACGAGTAACTTCATCTTGTGCTCATCAGAAGACCCATCGATCTGTTCCAGTGTTGTTATGGGCTCTGAGTGAGGGTATGTAGTTCACCAAACCAGAACATTCTCAAAAAATTTTCAAACACTATTGACTCTCATTAGTTTTTATGCTACACACTAACTGTAGATTCACAACCCCTATATAGGATACCACACTACTATGTGTGTTTATGTGTGTATCAAAACACACGTTCTTCTAAAATACCCTGAAAGTCTTTTAAAAGGATCATAAAAATGATCACAAACATAAATTGCCTAACTTCTGGTATCATAAGTCACTTTAGCTACATTTTCTGATAATGATGCAAAAAAATGCATAGTAAATTAATAAAATTAATTAACTTATAATAGAAGGAAAAACACTACCTTGACCTTGAACATATATATATATGTATATATATATACACATGGGAGTTTAAATAATGCCCTTCTAAGAAACGTTTAGGTAAGGAGAAAATTAAAGCAGACATTAGAGACTGCTAAAAATGAATTATGGTGTATTGCATTTGAAAATCTAGGAAAGATGTTAGAGCAAAATGTCTTACTTCAGTGCATTTATTAGATAATAGATATGATAAATATAATATAAATAAATAAAATAAGCTTCAAATTTGTGAAGACCAAAATGAGCCAGCAAGTGAAAATGTGGTGACAACTTTTTGGGCATAGGGAACAACTCGTGCAGAGGCCTAAGGGTAGCTGGTGATTAAAAGTGTTTTTGGGCCAGGCGCGGTGCGGTGGCTCACACCTGTAATCCTAGCACTCTGGGAGGCCGAGGCAGGCGGATTGTTTGAGTTTAGGAGTTTGAGACCAGCCTGAGCAAGAGCAAGACCCCGTCTCTACCAAAAAATAGAAATAAATTATCTGGACAACTAAAATATATAGAAAAAATTAACTAGGCATGGTGGCTCATGCCTGTAGTCCCAGCTACTCAGGAGGCTGAGGCAGAAGGATTGCTTGAGCCCAGGAGTTTGAGGTTGCTGTGAGCTAGACTGACGCCACGGCACTCACTCTAGCCAGGGCAACAGAGTGAGACTCTGTCTCAAAAAAAAAAAAAAAAAAAAAAATAGTGTTCTTGTTATGTTCTAAGCACAGGAAAAAATAAAAACTGTGTCCATGGCATAGAGATTAGGGAGGAAGGAAAGTGGTAAAACAAGGGGTTGGAGCAGGAAATGGGGCCAATCATTTAAAGGGTCTTTTATTAACAGACTAAGATATGGAAAACATTGAAGAGTTTTAAGCAGTAAACTGTTGTAATATTATTTACTGCTCTGTGAGGATTAGGTAATGTGAAGCAAGAAGAACAGTTAGGTAGCTGAGAAGAGAACTGATGAGAACTTGGAGTAATGTGCTAACAGTGAAATAGAAGTGGATAGATTCAAGGTGCATTTTGGAGGTAGAGTCAAGAGTAATTTATGATAGATTAGAGGAAGGGTAAGGGGTGAGAGAAGGAGAAATCAAGTATGACCGAGATGGGGAGGATTTTTGGAAGGACAGAACTTTTTGGTCTTCATATGTTTATGACACTAATAGATACAGAAATCGTGATGTTAAGTAGACTTTGAAAATATGAATCTAGATTGTAGTGGAGATATATGGATGGGAAATATAAAGTCATAGGAGATGTCTAATACATGTTGATAAATGGATTTGTGGATACCTTTCTTCATGATGAACACAAATCAGGGAATGTACCTTATAACTACTAGAAAAACAGCTTGAAGAGCATAGCTGCTATTTGGTCTGTTACGATAACTGGTCTCTCAATGGTTTTGACATTCAGGAGTCCTCCACTCTGGGGTTCTGAGAGAATTACACTCACTAGAAGCCATGGCCACATAGAAAATGATGTGCTGCTCTATCATTATCTGGGTAAACCCTTAACAACATCTGAGTTACAGCTGTGACAAAAGCCAAATTGGAGAACCTTGCTTAAACCACGAGAACCAAACAAAACTTATTTCAATTTTCCTTTCCCTGGATCGAAAATGAGGGGATTGTGTCCTATGCTGGTCCCACATAGCTGCTTTTAAGAAAGTGAGAGAGGAAGATGGTCAAAATAGACCAGCTGTTTGGGCAGAAAACTGTCTTAGATGTGTTTATATTCTGCAAACTTCATGTGCTCATGACTTCTAAGGCATTAGTAGTAAAACACGCCCTCAAATGATATCCCAGGCATTGGCCACTCAGATCAGTACCTTGTCTTCCCTTGGGGAGAAACCAACAGAGAATATGAGCAGAGGTCTGGGGACAAAGGGAGAAGGTCTGATGAAATCTTCTCTCACAGGTAGAATCTTTTAGAAAGGTATTTTTGTGGTTCCATATTAAAAGAGCAGCAGGAGAATCAAAGATATTAAAACACAACCAATTTCAAATAAAATGCTAGGAAATACTTTTTAAAGCAATGTATAATTAACCTGTCAAATTCTTTACCTCACACATTATTCAGCCAAACAACTTAGAAATATTCTACCGACAATGGAGTGTAAACTACCTTGATGAGAGGACTGCTTACAACTGTACTTTTAATGTTCTACCTGTATTATGTTTTTTGTTGTGACAAATCCTCAATATATAAGAAATATGAATAGCATTTGTAGTTACATTAGCATAGTTGAAATTACAAGGATTATCAATCCCTATTCTTTATGACATATATTTGTTATCATCTTTTATGAAGATAAAACTAACCTTCCTGAAAAAAAAGTGTGCTAAAGGTAATGCGGTAGAACAGGTTTGTGTTGGGAAGCAGTGGGGAAGCTGAGCGACAGAAAATATTTTTCTGACCAACAAGACGATCTCTTTATGTTTGTAATTCTCATTTTTGAGAACCTTAGTAAATACTTTAAAATGAAATCTGAACTATAAAACAACAGACATAAATTATTTTAGGGCAAAAAGGCAAGTATTTTACAGAATCTTATGTACATTAACACCTTCACACAAATAATTCTCTTAATACAGTGCACACATCTCTTTGTGATCTGACTACTGCAATATTGCATTTTGGTTTCCTTTCATATTTCCTTACGTATCTTATGTTCCAGACAAAGTATGTTACTCACAGACCTTCCTGATCTGGCCACTCTGCACTCAATATGCCTTGAATATGCCCCCTAAGAATGTCTTGCAGAGGCCTAAAATACCATCTTTAACCCCCTTACCATCCACTTACTCCATTATATTTCGCTATATCCTGCTCATTCATAAAGATTCGGTTGTTAATGTCATCTCCCGGGGGGAGCCTCCCTTGACCTCCCAGTGCGGGCTAAAAGCTCTCTAGTATGCTTCCTTAACACACTGTACTTTTACCAGTTATTCTAAGCTTCACAGTACAGAGCTACCTTCAGTTCACTTATCTGTTTCCATTATTCATCTACTTTGTGTAGGGAACACGTATTCTATAGTTCGACATTTCTAGAACCTGGCACAATGTTGTTCATATGGTAGGCACTCAGAAATATTACTGAATGAATGAATGAATGAACAAGCCGTGTTTTTCTTTTTCAAAATTATATTTGAAAACCATTTTTTCTAACCTGTTCATCTTAGAAAAATGTTATGTAGAAATCATGTTATAATAGGACAGAATTAAGGTAAAGGACTTAAGAATAATATTTATATTTACATATAATAAAATGAATATGAACTCTTCATATATATGATTTAAAATATTTTTAGAAATAATTGCATTTTGATAATATTATTTAGATAAATTTTAAGTAGATAAAAATCTTAGAGTTTGTTATCTACTTGAATGTGAATTTTCTTTCTTCATACTATTTGGTTTTTGAATCATATCAGGAAAAAATCAAAACATGCATTGAAAAGTGTCCATTATTATCACCTAGACAGAAGTCCTTTCACAGAACAGATGCGGTTATCAAACAGAATTGTAGTTATTGCTTTTTTATGCCAATTATCATTCAACTTATGAAGCAACTCCTTTCACTGTTTATTTTATTGTCCTGATGGTTCATTTTTTGTCTCCTGGCTTCCAGAACAAGACACATAATTATTATTCTAATGGCTTCTCTCTCTTTCTACATGCACACACACACCCTGCACACACAGAAAAAGAATTTCAGTAAAAATTGTATATTCTGTTTACATTTGTTTGTTTGCTTCTCTCCATATTCTCTTCTCCATACACCACAACTTGCCTATTTCCTACATGTGTATAATATGGGTGTAAAAATGCCTGTTGCTAGTCCCATTTCTGCCAGTGACTTTGCAGCTTACTCAAGGTTAGCCATTGAACCTTCTGAATCTCAATATTTCCATCTGTAAACTAGGGATAATAATAACCACACTATCCATTGCAAGAAACCATGTGAGGACCTAATTACATAAATTATATTTTTGCTACATTTCATAAATGTACTACTTTTAACAACATTGAAACACCAATGGTTACTGCCTGTTGATGTGTCTTCAACAACTGTGCATTTTATTAGCTAGAAAAGACAGAACATTAGCAAAAGTCAGCTCCTTTCTTGTCACTGGGTACTTTGAGGAAAAGATGAACTGTCGGGAGTATACGGCTAAGTCTCTCCTCTTTTGTTACTTCCTTTATAGTTCTCTTAAATATGAGGAAAAATTTTATTGCTTTTCCCAAGGACATCTTCATCATGTTCAAGACATAGAATCTGAGGATATCTACTTGCTTTCCTTTCCTCACTTAGAATAAGAGTGTCCCAGAAAAATGGTAGCTGCATTTCCACATGATTATGATTATTCCATATTCTCTTATTCCTTGCTTATAGAAATATGCATGTATTAATAAAAATTAATTAATAAAAACTAATTAAAACAGTCTTTTACTTTGGTCAATGAAAAGATACCAAACCTAGGAAGGAATGTTAGCTGAGTTAAAGCTTCCATTTTGTTCTTCAGCTGATTACCAGATAATTCAAGATGACTTTTCAGTTTTTGTTTTTGTTTTGGGATGCAGTGAGCACATTAGGGAAAAGGTTGGAAATTATGTGAATAGATGTTTTGGCAAAGATGAAATTTTTAATGGCATACTTATCTAGATAATTATAGTAATTCTCCAATCTACTTTTTATGTGTAGATATAATCTCAGAAAAGTCTGCCTGAAACAAGCATTCCTAAGTTGTTCTGGAGTGTGTTGTCTCACTTTATTTTTTCCTATGTCTTTCCATCTGTTAAAAATCAAAAAGCTTCCACACAGCCAAGGAAATTATCAACAGTGAAAATAGACAACCTTCAGAATGGGAGAAAATACTCACAAACTATATGTCTGATAAAGGACTAATAATCAGAATCTACAAAGAACTCAAATCAGGAAGAATAAAATCAAACAACCCCAATCAAAAGTGGGAAAAAAACATGAATAGAAGCTTTTCAAAAGATAATAGACAAATGGCCAATAAACATATGAAAAAAATGCTCAACATCACTAATAATCAGGGAAATGCAAATTAAAACCAAAATGAGATATCACCTTATCCTAGCTAGAATGGCTTTTATTAAAAAGTGCAAAAATAATAGATGCTGGTGTGGATGCACAGAGAAAGGAACACTTCTACACTGTTGGTGGGGCTGCAAATTTGTACAATCCCTATGGAAAACAGTATGGAGAGTCCTCTAAGCATTAAACATAGACCTGTCATTTGATCCAGCAATCCTACTATTGGGTATCTACCCAAAGGAAAAGACAACTTTTCATCAAAAAGACACCTGCACTCAAATGTTCATTGCAGCACAATTCACAATTGCAAAGATGTGAAATCAACCCAAGTGCCCATCAATTCATGAGTAGATTGACAAAATGTGGTATATGTATGCCGTGGGATACAATTCAGCCATGACAAAGGATGACTTAATGCCTCTTACAACAATTTGGATGGAACTGGAGACCATTATCCTAAGTGAAGTACCTTAAGAATGGAAAAACAAACACCACATGTACTCACTATTAAATTGGAACTAACCGATGAGCACACATGTGCATAGAGGGAAGTAAAACTTAATGGAAATCAAGCAGGGATAAGGAGGGTGGGGAGGATGGGTGAAAACTTACCTGACGGGTACAATGAACACTATCTGGGCGAGGGACACACTTACAACCATGACTCAAGCATTATAAAAATGACCCATGTAACCAAAAATATTTGTACCCCCATAATACTTTTAAATTAAAAAAAATCATGGAGGTTTAACATATTTTCATTTTTGATATCAGACTCATTCTGAGGCTGTTTACAGAATCTAGATTTAAGCACAGAAAAGGTCGTTTGAGTCCTTTCCCCCCCATATTGAAATAAAAATAAATATCTGAAATTTATGACAAAAGCAAAAAAGAAAATATTTATGACAGCAACCCAAACCTAGTGTTTAATATCCGCAAGACTTACTAAAGGAAGCATTTACGTCTAGCCTGTAAAACTGGGGTGGGCACCAAGTATTCCTAAGTCCACTAGAGTTTGTGGGGCTCAAGTGGAAACCTTCCATTTCTGAGCTTCCTGAACCTCTGGTTTCTTGGAAAACCTTTTAAAAGTGATTCTGAAGTTAATTAAACCAGGCTTTGAGGAATCTATACCTACAGTTTGGATTCATCCTCTCTAAATAACCAACCATTGTTTGTCTTTTTTTCTCTATAGATGCCTGATGTTAACCAATGAATTTGGGTTTAAGCTAGGTTCTCATTACATGGAGGCAGAATACTTGAGTGACATTAGTTCTGTTCACTATTTTATATCAATTGTGTCAGGAAAATTTCTAACCAGTAGTTCTCCAGTCACACAAACAGTAGCATACAGATCAATAAGCATCATGCAATTTGAATATTGAATTCACCCTTTGAAGTGGCCTTAGAAAGTTAGCTCATTGATGTGGGAAAGCTTTAATTGCAGTTGCCATTAAATGAACACAAAATCCAAATGTCAAAAGCTCCTTTGCAATTGGGAGAGCAATGAAGTTAAAATATCCATGGTCATCAAAGTGCTGAGTTCAGGAAATTCCAGGAAATCACAGGAGTCCTTTGAAAAGCCAAGAGCGGTTGGGTCAACATTAGCATACACTGTGTGAATAAAGGGCTACTTTTATTCACTGTTATGTTCCATTTTTTTAAAATGTAAAGATATATTTCAATTAAAGTGCCAAGATGATAATGCCTAAGAACATTTGAATGGCTCCTCTAATATGCAAGATTAAAATCAGTTAACAGAGCTAAGTAGGCAGTTTAAGAGTCTAGATTTGAGTCTAGGATGTCAGGGGTGAGGCTATCAAATACATACATAAATCATGAACTTCTGTGTCTGCAGGTTTCATAGCACTGTAGAGCTTAAATCTGTGATAAAAAATGAGCAAAGGAATAATGGCATAATTTAAATTGCTGAGGAGTATAATTTTGCATTCAGGTGGTTAGGCTGGAGTTGTGAAAATGGTGGAGGGGGAAAAATTGGGCGATAAAATTTTGACTTGAACTTTTAAAACTGATTGTCACTCTGAAGATACATAAATTGCTTTTTATTACAATCACTTTTCACATAGTGGAAATGCAATACATATTAGTGAAATTATTTACAATGATAACAATCACAACTAATACTGCTAATATTTACTGGATTTTATGGCATCTGAGGCTTTATTATAAATGTTTCTTATATATTGACCCATTTAATCCTTGCAAAAGTATACAAAGCAAATTTATTACTGCCCATATTTTAGAAATGAACAAACTTGGTGAATTAAAGGTATAAAGCTGTACGTTAATGGATATTTGTATAATTCTAAGGTTTATTGTCTTAGTCATTATTCTCCAAGATCCTCCTCCAAAAGTTAAAGCAGTTTTATTTATTTATTTATTTTATATTCACTACTTTAAGCTCCTAACTTCAGATGTGGACAACTGAGTACTTTTTTTTCCCTATTAACAGCTTAAATTTTGACAATATTAACTTCACTTAATCCATATAGTTGTCAGATGCAACTGGGTAACTTTTTTATTTCACCACGTTAATTAGTATAATTTTTGTTTGGTGACCATTTAGTTAAGGACAACTTCACCTTCTCTTTTATGAATCTAGTAAGTTCAAGGAGGATACTCAACCTCTGTCTATATACTGCTTCTTTCATGTACAGCAAGAAAGAGGGAAAAAAAGATGGAAATTTATCCTAAACAATAAAGCAGCACAAACACATGCTATGCATGTTTAGTAAAGAAAACAGAGACAAAATAACATTCAAGTAGAAGCTAACTGAACTACACTCAGCACAAAAGAAAGTGTTGCTAATTTTCCTAGTGATTAAAAAGTTGCTGTGTATGATACTGTATACTGGTCAGGATAGTAAGCCGTAATTAATACGTGGGGGCTCCATGCTCATTGCATTTGCAACACAGCAGCAAAGCCTGGACGTATTACCAGCACTTAAAGTAAAGCAGCAATGCTTCGAAGAATACTTACCTTCAGATGTGGCTACAGTTTGTACTCAACACTAATTGGTAATATTTGTCATTTCACAGTTTATTGATTGGTTGGTCTTTGTTGCTTATTAAGATATGAGTTGTCAAGTATTTGCCAATACATTCAGTTGTTGAAAGTTAAAAAGAAATTCCCTCAGAAAATTGCAGAAAATGCAGCTCACAATTACAAAGCTGGGTCTCATTATCTGAAAAGTGGGTCTGTGTTTTCCAATGACTTTACTCTCTTATGTTGTATTGTTCTTGTTAGGAATTTTGTATGCAGTGCCTTGCAACTGTATGTGAATTCAGTGACTGATTTAACCTGTTATTTTTCAGTCCTAATATTTCTTCATGTTTCAATTTAGCTATTTCCAGTGACACTATTTAGTGCTGTTTCCTTCCTTATTAAGAGAGTCCATTACATATATGGAGCTATGGAGCTGGGTGCCCTGTGCTCTATTGCTTTGACTTTTTTTTTTTTTAGTCAGACTTGGTAGTCCTAAATTCTTCAAACAATTTTGTCAGCACCACTTATTTCTTTAACTGCATCACCAAATTAAAAAGCTATTAGTTTACTTTTGTACCAAAAATACTTCTTTTCACAATGTATTCTGAATTAATAATCACATGGTAATTAGGCTATCCATACCCTTA
>RJWJ010027233.1:0-22345 GCA_004363605.1 Indri indri
ATTTGAAGGGAATACCCCTGAATCAGTCTGCCCAAGTACCTACCCAGAATGTTGTCAGGTGGTTGCAAACTTGAGTCACTTGGTCACAGCAACATCCTAGTGAGGCTTTGGGGGCGATACTTTACAGGAGGTGAATTCAAATTTGAATTTGAATACTTGACCTTAAAAAAAAGGAACACTCACCACTGAATAGAAAACAACCTTGAGATAACCCTCCTCCAAAGTCCACCAGTAATACATTTAGTAAATTTATATAATCAAACAGAGGCTGGTTAAATACTGTCATCACATCCAGTTTTATTTTATCATTAATTGGAAAGGAGGGAAATAGAAACAGCTCTTGATAAAGTTAATGTGGTTTGATTAATCAAGAGAGGTGCCTTCAACTTAGGTTAATAATACAGTAATTAAAGAGCATAGGTTCTTAAGCATTCTTCCTTCCTTAGCTCTTGTTTCTTTTATACCAGTACCTGTTTATGTGCTGCTGTATAGTTGAAAATGATTACCAGAGTATGACGACAACAGGTCTCAGATTCTTTACGTAGGGAACCAACTCTTTACTTCGAAAAGCCCCAATGTGAGCAAACATAAATGTATTTAAAACACACACACACACACACACACACACACACACACACACACACACACACACAAAGGGAAGGCCACTGTACAAAAATTTCATTTTCTGGTTAACTACTGATGCATGAAAAAGAACCTGAAAACCTCATGGATTAAAACAACAGTCACTTGTTTCGCTTATGAGTCTGCAATTTGAACAGGGCTCGGGGAAGGCTCCTTTCTGCTCCATGTGGCTGGACATTTCACTTTTAAGAGAGTTCACACATGTGACTGGCCAACTGGCACTGTCTGTTGGCTAGGAGATCAGCTGGGGCTGAGGGTAAAGAACGTTGTTCACCTTCTCTTGGTTCTCTCTGTGGCTGCCTGGCTTCTTCTTGGCATGGCGGCTGGGTCCCAAGAAAGCATTCTAAGAGACTCAGGAAGTGGATGCTGCCAGTTTACTGAGGCCTGAATTCAGAATTTGTCACCATGATACTTTCTCCACATTTTATTAGTTGAAAAGTCACAGACCCGAGGTTCAAGAAAAAGAAACATACAATTTACATCTTGATACAAAATGTGTCAACAATTTTGGGGCCATATTTGAAAACACTACATAGCTCTTTTAAAAACTCCCTTGGTAAAACCTATTACTTAATTTAAAAGAGGATTCAACAGATAGTAATTTGGTTTTCACACAGCTTTTTAAAAACTGTTTATTGTGAAAAAAAGTGTCGTGATGCCTTTAGAAAATATATATATTATCGTTTATCTATAATTACTGATACCACATTATCCCTAATACCCTCGATACCACTGTAGTGACTTCTACCTGATTTACCAAAACAGAGATTAATTCATTATGCTGTGACAAATCACCCATTCTAGAAAGTAATTTCACCCTGGCAAACCACTTTAGCAAAATTTCATATTCTGTTGCAATAACCTGAAAGAGTTAATGCACCTCCTGAAAAGCTAACTAATAACAAAAACCACCAGGAAGGGACTTAGGTGCTGAAAGAATTGGATTCATTATGTAAAATGGTGCATGAACTCTCTCTTTCCCTAACTCCTGGAAGACTTTTTGAAGCAAATGGAAATTTTGTGCTTGCATTAAGTCTACCATATAGATTGCTGCAGAAGAATTTAAAATCTTGGCCAAATGACTTAACCAAAAAGAAAGGAAAAAAAAAAAAAAACACACAGATGCCTCGAATTTGAAAATGCAACATAAGCATATCTATTTCTTTAGTCCCATTTATAGGTTTTCCAATAATTTGAAAATAAACAAAACCTTCTGGCTTTGCATGTCTGTGGGGAGTTTGGGACTTTAGGTACACATATTTGAGAATCTTTTGCATAAATCTGCATATGTTTACATGCAATGACAGACATACTGCTGCTTCCCAAATGTGGCTAGGGTAATTTAATCTTCTGCAACATTTTGCATAGCATATGTAGGTGTAATATGCTCAGAAACATTACCTGAATATATGCAAAGTACACTTAGCTCATGCTTACATAGTTCTCATATCAAAAGATGTAGTCAGATCTGAGATAATATTTTACAGCTTTACTCCTGTAGTTTTAAAGAACTCAAATTAAACAAAATTATCCATAGCCAGAAATGGGCTTTTTAAAATTTTAAATTAAAAATACTTCTAGAAATTTTAAATTTGCTTATCATACATTCTTTGAGATAATTTGTATTTCTTTAGCTGTCTTCTTGGTTTTACTCTGTAGTTATTAGATTTGTTTTTCTAAGTTATCAAACGATTTTAAGTTAGGGCTATGGAAAGTTGTTAAACAGTGATTATAAGAGCATTTATTCCAAAATAGTAAAACAGTAAGCAGTAAAAATAATAAAAATCAATATTGGCCTAACTATAAAGTATCTGTGAATATAAAGCACCCATATACTTTTTAAAAAGGGAAATATTTAAAAATTGACAAGGTTTATTAAATTACACACAATACTACATTTTTAAATTTATGCTGTTAGAAATGTACTTTCTATTCTTATAAGCTTTTGATTTCATAGGTTGGCATTCTGTTACAAATTACTTAATTTGAATAAATGTTTAACATTTTGCTTATTCAGGAAATACATGTTCATTGTGGAATATTATAAAAATACAAGTAAGCAATATAACAAAAAGCTCCTGTAATCCTATCATCTAGATCACTGTTAACAGTCCATCTGGATATTTTCTTTTATTATCATACTTCTCTGTACAAAGTTTATCACATAGATTTATTTTCACTAAATAATATATCTTAAATATTTTCCATGTCATCAGAATATTCTTCTGTAGCATCTTCTTTATTGGCTGCATAGTTTATAATCATCACATTTTTTAAAGCAACTTTCCTGAATCCTCCCTTTTACATATTGCCATTAGTTAGGCATACTCCTTAAAAGAACAAACATCTTTTGAACAAAGAATTTTTTAAAAATTCTTATCATTTGGTTGAAGGTTGAGACCAACTAGTCATCTGCTCACTGGAGGCTGCTGTGCAGTCACCCTCTTCTCCCGTGTGATTGGAAGCTTCTATCATGAGTGTCTCTCATTCGTTCCCCTAATATGTCTCCATCTACATCGTAATTATTTGGAATAGCTCCTGTGAGAGATTGGAGTGACCACAGCTGGAGTGTTTGTTATTTTCCCATGTTCAGTACAGCACAGAGCTGTACTTTTTAAGCATGTTATTAATATTTAGAACAACTAATGAGCTTTATATTCATGCATGATGATAAAACTTTAAAACTCCTATCATTTTATTTTATGCATTATGTCCTAAACTCTCAAATAGTTAAAACAGATTGTTTTACATCCGGAAAACCTGATTAAGTCATGATTCTGCTTAAAGCACTTTAACCAACCCTGTTATTTCTGGAGATAAAGCTAAAGTCCTAAATGAGGCACAGTAGCATCTGCATTACCTGTTCTGTCCCTACCTTGATTTCCAGCTTCTCATGGCATTACTTCCTCACTGACAACTTCTTCATTCATGCTGAACCCGCTAACATAAACAGACTGCTCTTTTCTGTTTGCAATGTTTCTAGGAAGGACCTCCCTATTTGAGTCATACATAAGAACTGTGCTCATACACAAGAACTGTGATGCTATGTTTTGGTGTTCCTTCAGCTGTGAGCTCCTTAAAGACAGGAATGAGTGAAGAAAATCGGTCTACTTGTGTCTTTGAAATTAATCTTCAGATATGTGGTTATGTAGGTGGCCCTGCAGATGGCCCTTAGGATGCCGTCTTTGATTTCTTCCAAGAATAAATTGTGCATGTGTAAATCTGTTCTCTCTGCATATTGCAGAGCATATATATGAATGTCAGCCCACTGGTTTTGCTGCTGCTGGTCATAATCTAGCCTGGGTAATAAGTATGCTCTATGTTATGTAAGAAGTCCTCAATTTTTTTTTATCTCTGCCTCAACACTATGACTTGAAAGAATCCATATGTGACACTTGTCAGTGTCCCTCATTCATTGACGTAATTAGCCACCATCTATACCCTAACTTACTAGACAGAATGATAAGCATTGTGCACAAAAGGATGTCACCATTCATGCAGAACAATTCACCCATAGTTTGATTTAGATTTCTGAAATATACCTTAGCCCTACCACATTTTTCCCTTTGCTGGCTATCTTTATTGCTCTTTTATTAAACAGTAAGATCCAGAAAGCTATGGAATATAATGGAAAACATGATTCCTGGCATTGAGATCCCTTCAAAATAAATGCGGGTGGGAGTGCAAAGGAATAATGTATATATGGGGCACAAGAGATATAAACATTTTAGAGATCCTAGTAATGTGAGAAATAATATGAACTGGTATTTAATACCCACCTCATAGAATTGTGAAAATTAAATGAGCCAATGTATGTAGAACACTTGAACAGTGTTTGGAAGTATTAAGTGTGTTATAAGTATTTGCCATTATTATTTACTAATTAGATACTAGATACTATGGTAAACATTTTACATATATGAACCTTATATAACTTCCATTTAACTCCTTCCAGTATCCTACGAAATCGATTGTATTATTATCCCCATTTTACATGTGAAGAAATTGAGGCTTAAAACATAAGTGACTTGATATAGTCTAACTAGAATTCAGGTCCCCTCTCTCTAAATTTATCGTCCTTTCCACTACAGAGGACTCCTCGTCTTTATCTAGCAGTTAGAATCCCTTTGATTGTGCTACTCTAAAGTTATCTCCAAAATGATTTTACTTCATATTTATTGGAAGTACTAAATGCCTCTTGGTTATAGATAAATAGAGGGTAATTGTGTCAGTGAGACCTAAGAAAAATGGTAGAACATTTTCCTTTTAATTTTCTACTCAATTTTTTAAACGTCATATAGCTCTAGTAAAGGTCACATAGAGTTCACTTTTCAAGGGAACGGTTATTTTAAAATACTTTACTCAAGTCTCCTCTAACTCAATATACAATTAATTTTAGATTTTGTATTGATAATTTTCCTCTGCAAAGATAAATTAACTCTTTAAATCAAAGCTGTGGAAGTTGAATATTGACTGTAGTGAATAATCAGACCTCTTAATTCCTCTCAGCATCATCTAAAGAGTTATAAATTTTCAGATATCTGCTTCTGATAGTGGGGAGCTGCTCAGTTATTTTTAAACATAAATTACAAATTTATAACTAGCTAGCAAAGGCAAATTTTACAATAACTTTATTATTATCAGTGTGTTTGCAGTTGCAGTTTCCTCCTTTAAAGGTTAGTTTTAAGCGTAATTTTAAGTGCTAACCTTCATATTCCTTTGGAAGTCTCTAAAGAAACAAACTAATCACATCTCTGTTTCCTTTGAATTCAAAACCAATTGAGAGATGAGTTTAAGAGCCAAATAGAGACTGAACTATTATCATTAGTACCAGTGAAAACAGCGGCATATGGCTTGGATTTAAAACTAAATTGGGTTTAGCTCTCAATATTCCTTCCTCATGCCATTGCATATGAGTAACTCAGCAACTCAACCCCGTCTCTGCAAGGGGCACGGCTTGTCCCAGTGGGTCTGAACTGGGGAAAGAGAAGATGTCACATTATTTCCAGGAAGGCAGGTTCCAAGAGAGGCTGAGCTAAGCATGCTCAGAGACCCTCTTTCTAATGCTCCTATCAGATTATCTCATGGCTCTTCCATTTGTGGTGGTCAAGGAGAGGTGATGGGGTTGGGAGGTTGGACAGTGAAAGAGAAAAGCAGAAACTGTCTGTCTCCCAGTATTTCTTATGGAGAAATATTTCCTATTTTACAGTCTGAGGTGAGAATATAGGCAAGGATAGGGCAGTTCCCTTTACATATTTATATATTTATACATTTTGAAAAGATATAAAAGTGATAAGGCAAAACATGTTATATGATAATAATAGGCTAGTGGGAAGACAGACTTTTTAAGAACCCATAACGATGGAGTGTATTAAATACAATAAGTACGATGGAACAAAGAAGCACAGGATTCTTTGACAAACAATGGAGAAGCCCTCTCTCAGCTTAGGAGGATGGAAATCTTGGGAAGTGTTCCCAGAAGACACCCTATAATATCTGAACTGTCAACGTAGAAGATCAGCAGTTAATAAAGAGTTGCAGTGGTGGTGATGATCTATGGGGGAAGGATGTCTACACAATTTCAGGCCCAGGAAGGGCTTGAGATTCAAAGCCATCTAAGAACAAAGAATACTCAGAGAAAAGCAAATAGTTCAACACATAGTTCAGCGTTGGAACATGATGAGAATGACATTGGAGAGGCAGGTAGAAACCAGATCATGAAGGTCCTATACATTATGTTAAGAAGTTCATATTTGATTAGAAAGGTAGTGGGGAGTCAACACTAGACTTACTGAAAATGTTGGCATGGTCATGCTTGAGATCTCTTGGTGTCTCTGGGAGGAAACATTGTAGAACCACCAGTCCAGAATCAGGAGAAGCCGTAAGAGTTATGGAAATCTAGATGAGAGCAAATGAACGTGGGGAAAAGGGTAGATGTGAGAAAAATTGAGACAGTCCAGTCTATTAGGTAAATAGAAAGGTATTTAAGTAGATATGGTAAATTATTGAGTTTGGGGTTAAGGCACAGAGAGAAAAGTGTATGAGGATGCTCACATACATTATTCACCAAGATATGTGATACTTTGTACTTAGTTCTAACACAACATTTAACATATTGAATATAATTATTTGTTCTTTATATGATTTTTTCTGTAATCTTATAAGTATAATATTACTAACATTTTGTTCTGGGGTCCAAAGAACTAAAAGATTTTATAGATAAAAGGTAATAAAATTAGCTAATGGAGCAGTCTCTCTAGATCAGTTTTGGCCAATGTAAATGAAGTTGCGTTTGACAGGAGAATATAAAATAATCTTCACGTTTTGTTTTAGTCTCAAAATTCTAAAACCATATTGTGATAGATGGGAATCTTTTAGCAGCTGGTAACAAGTCTACCATTAAGCAAGAGAGGTAGTTTTGTTTCAGCAGCAGTGTTTATATTTACAGAATTTACATTGCATAAGACCCAATATTTTCCCATGTTCTCTGCATTTGCATTTTAAGAGATATTTCTGACTTTCTACTTTTGGGATCAGCATGCTTATGAGTGTGTGTGTATGTATGTGTTGTATGTATAAAATTTAACTTTAGCATGTATTTTAAATACATATTAAAAATGTTTTTCTTATTTTAATGATGGAAACATTTTGAGTCATTTATATTCTGTGTCCAATCTCCTTTGAAGAGAAAAAACAAGGCAAAAGAAAATAAAACAAATACACAAACAAACAAAAATGCCCAAATACTTCATTGTGCAGTGTGGTGCTCACCAGATTTGTTTGCCTGCCTGACTGCTACCCCTTCCACATCTCTGGTTTGGGAACTTGCTCTGACCCTTCTCATCTATGTGATACAATAAGACAAAGATGCACAGGTCCTGTGTGAAACGGTTGTAGGGACACCTCACTCAACCCAGTAGGTGGGGGATTTAGGAACATTTCCTAGAAGAGATACTGGAATACCTGAACAGTGACGGTAATGTAGGAGAACAGTGGGCAAAGACAATTTGTGTGGGTAGCAGTGGTCGCACAGCATGAACCCGTACCCAGACACAGTTAAATAATTTCCCAAAGGTGGTCGTTATGCTCATATTGGGCCTATTTAATTTCTTCATTGACAACAGATAATATAAGATAGCAGATTCTGTCTCTTTCTGAATACTCTTTTGAGCCGAATAGTAGGCACCTGGGAGCTGTTGCCAGTGAATATTTTATCTCAGGTAGCTTGGGAATTAGAAAAAGCCTGCTCAAAGTCAGTGGAAGAATACAGCACATCCATGGAGAAAATCAGAGATTAGAAATTAAGAATTAAGAGAGGGTCCCTTCTGGGTTCTCTATAGCACTCCTACCCCTGATTTTAGCCCATTTAAAAAATTCAGCTTCATCCCTGCCCTTGGGTTTCTTAAGACACCAAATATCCTTAGGATACACAAACTATAGCTCAAGAAGTTTTCTATTACTCCAAAACAGAGTAATCTATATAATACAGGAAGTTTTCTTTTGCAGTTGCTTATCAGGCTGCAGAAAAGTCAAAACAACAACAACAAAAACAACAAAGTTAATGTTTTATGATAATATGATACATCTTTAAAGCTCATTCATACATTTATTTTTTTCATTCGAAAATACTTTTACCAAAGTACTATAACTTCTAAGGTATAACATTTTTTAAAGAGAATAGGGGACTAAGTGGTTGTGGTTAAGAATTCATCCAGAATTTTTAGAAGAGGTATGAATACTATCTCAATAAAATCACTATGAATCCAACATGTTAAGCAAAGGCCTAAGTATTCAACCAAAGTAAAATTTACTGGAGTGAGAGATAACTTTGGGAAAGAAGGGAAGGACAGAAAAAATATACTGTTGCCCAGGTCATTCCGTGGAGTTGAGAGATATATGGCAATACCAAGATCCACTGCCTGGTATAGATGTAGACAAGACAAATACTAAGGGAAAATGTGAGCAGTTTTTTTGGAAGGATAAGTGTTATAAATAATTTCTCCCCAATTGAAACATACCAATTTTTCCTTAATTTTCATTTTTAAGATAGATTCACAAAACTAATTACTATCAATGGAGATTGAATGCAATGGATAATTGAGATAACTTACAGTATAATGCAGTGATTGTAGCTGCTTGGATGTACAATACCTTAATCCAGGATCATCGTTAGAGTGGCGAGAATCTCAGATATAATGGAACACTGATGAGCGTGGGCTTATGGGATTTTATACATTATGCCATATGTAATGTGTGTTTCTTGAGAATAAGACAGAGGTTATGGTTTGATACCTTTGTAATCCTATAAACTATTAATAGTTTGGTATCTGGTTCAGGGTAGGCACTTAATACATGTCTAATAAATGAATAAATGTAGATGTTCACTTCTCCCTCCTGCCTATCTTATGTAGGCAGAAAAAAATTTATCGTACTTCTTTGGGGCTACTCCAAGTATTGACTGTAAGGCTGGAAAACCAGTTCTGATATGACAGTCAAGAACAAAGCCAAAAATAACAAAGGAGAACTGGTCGTATGATAGTATCTTATGGCACCACTGTTGAGCATTAGCATTATTCATTAGAATTTACTGAACACATCTGATAGAAGAAACTGGATGCCACTTTTACCACTTATTCTTGTTACCCAGAGACCAGGTATAAAGACCACGGACGAAGAGCAGATTTCTTAGCTCACATCTAAAATCTGAAGCAGACTCTTCTGATTGGAGGAGCCAAAGACACACTCCCTACCATAGGAGAGGCTATAAAAATAAACCTCTGCCACTTTCAGTTTTGGGGTGAGAGGTAGGTTATGCCTCCAACCAGGAATCCTGAAATGGGAGATTTCCCAAATATAGAAACAAGATTTAAAATATGAGCAGCCCCAAACAAACAACAGCAAGAACAACAACAACAAAAATAAAAACAAAACTGTCTACCTCAAGTGCCCTCTGGAGATGGATTTGAAAGTTTTATGTACACAAGATGTTGTCATGCATCAGCCCCAGTGATAAGCTGGATATTTTTTTTTACCAGCTCATTTGCACTCCTCCACACTGATAAGTGATTATCAGCCAGCCATCAATCCCAGCTTCCCCTTCCCCACTTCACATGTACACAATCAACATGACTCAAACATTTTGCAGGTTGTAAACACTTGACTGAACGCATGATATTTGTGATTCTCTGAAGAGTTAAATCAATGTTCAGAAACGAGAGCTTATTGACTAGAATTTCAGTAGAAAGGAGAAATATACCATTTTAAGTACAAGATTTAAGTGAGAGACCAATTCCACAAGGAAATGGGGAAGACACAAAAGAAACAACGATTGTCAGAAACATTTTAGAAGACCATTGATAAAAATGAGCAGACTGACTGGATTCTAATCCCAGTTTCAAGACCTAAAATTGTGTGACTTTGGGTCATTTACTTAAACTTTTCATGCCTCAGTTTCTTCATTATTACCTAACTCAGAGGATTATTATAAGGATTAAATAAGTTAATAAAAGTAAAGTGTTCAGACAGTGATTTTCACATAGAAAGGATTTATGTATGTTTGCTTTTATTTATTGTACTATTAATAATTATTATTTTAAATATGTATCTGCCTAAATAGATACATATTTTGTCCATAAAGGGACTTGATCTGTCTCCCTGCTGGGCCACTCCCTGTGGGTTTTCTTCTTCAATGCTCACCATGCAGCTACAGGACAGTGGCAAGAGCTTTGACACTGTTATTGTGAAGAATCTAGGGAGCTAAAGATAAGCTGGTGATCTGAGTGGACCTCAGTGTGATTGTGAAGTTTGTTTTCTGGCATTTTCTGGCTTTTGCTACTCAGTGGCTCTGCTATCTCTTTCTTGAATGGCCAGTGACCCTCCTTTTTCCATTTTGAGCTCTATCAAAACTGATTTTTATAATAATTCCTTAAATTTGCATTATACTTTCCATCTTACAAAATGCTTTCACCTATATATTTGGTTCTGTTGAAAACTCTATGGCAGGTGACAAAATTTAGAGATAACAAGTCTGAGCTCAAAGATTTTAAGTGACTTGCTCAGGACCATGAAACAATAACTGGTAGCACTGGGACCAAAGCCCTCAAATTCTGTTGCTTAATCCACTGTGTTATCCATTTTTTCCACAATAGTCATTTCCTTAGTAAGTGGAACATTCCTTGGTCTCAGGTATATTTGCACAGGTGATACCAGGCGTTGCCCTAGAATGGTAGGGCTCTAAATGGGAAATTTGAAGCAGCTTCAAGTGCCAAAGGAAAAGCAGGGAAAAAGCTTTCTAAAAAGCCTCAAATCACATCGGGTAGTATGGCCTATATAGAAGACAAGTACTGCTGTGTCTTGAATTTTCTGAAGTTATAAACGTGATTCATGGTATCTAATGATCATGTCCAAGATTACAGTTGAGGAACTGTTCAGATGCCAGTTGACGGTGGCATCGTATGTGCCTATTCTCTTTATGAAGATTAATTATGGAAATATAAGAAATATTTAGATTATAGACTAAAAGGGGATGGGCATTGGCTAATTTAATTGCATTGTACATATACATTTTTTCTTTCATAATATATTATTTGAATAAAGAATATTTGCAAAACATATAGAGCATGGTGTGTATTATAGTATTGTGTATAAAATGGGGGGAATAAATTATATTAATTTTATTGTATATACATAAATAAATTCAGAAATGGTACAAAAAATCCTTGCAGCATAGTTACTGTGAAAGTAGTGGGAGTACTGTGAAAGTAAGGGGAGTAACTGTGAAAGCAGAGGAAATACTTTCACTGTGCAGAAGCTTTTTATTTTAACTAAGTCACAATTATTTATTTTTGTTTTTGTTGCATTTGAAATTCGGGTCTTAGTCATAAATTCTTTGCTTAGGCCAATGTCTAGAAGAGTTTTTGCTAGGTTTTCTTCTACAATTTTTATGGCCTCAAGTCTTATTTTTAAGTTCTTAATCCACCTTGAATTAATTTTGCCAATGGTGAGAGATGGGGATCCAGTTACATTCTTCTGCATATGGCTATCCAATTTTTCCAGCACCATTTATTGAATACAGAGTCCTTTCCCCAGTGTATTTTTGTCTCCTTTGTCAAAAACAGTCGCTTGCAGGTATATGGCTTTATTTCTGGGTTATCTATCCTATTTCATTGATCTATGTGTTTGTTTTCATAGCAGTACCACGCTGTTTTGGTTACTGCAGCTTTGTGGTATAATTTGAAATCAGGTAAAGTGATGACTCATGTTTTGTTATTTTTGCTTAGGATTGCTTTGGCTATTCTGGCTCTTGTTTGATTCCGTATGAAATTTTAGGATGTTTTTTCTAATTCTGTAAAAAATGATGTTGATATTTTGTCTGTATTGAATTTGTAGATTGCTTTGGGCAGCATGGTCATTTCAACAATATTGATTCTTCCAATCCATGAGCATGGGCTTTTTTCTATTTCTTTGTGTCATGCATGATTTCTATCATCAGTGTTTTGTAGTTCTCCTCACAGAAATCTTTCTCCTTCTTGGTAAAGTATATTCCTAGGTATTTTTACTTTTTATTTTTTGCAGCTATTGTGAATGGGATAGAATTCTAGATTTGGTTCTCAGCTTGGTTGTTATTGATATATAGAAATACTGCTAATTTGGTTACACTGATTTTGTAACCTGAGACTTTACTGAATTTATTTACCAAATCCAGGTGTCTTTTGGAGGACTCCTTAGGGTTTCCTGGGTATAAGATCATATCACCAGCACACAGAGATAATTTGCCTTCCTATATTCCAATTTGGATGCTTTTTATTTCTTTTTCTTGCCTGATTGCAACACTTCCAGAACTATGTTAAATAGAACTGTCTTATTCCCATTCTCAGGAGAAATGCTTTCAACTTTTCCCCATGCAGTATGATGTTAGCAATGGTTTTGTCATATATAGCTTGTAATATTTTGAGGTATTTTCCTTCTATGCCTAATTTGTTGAGGGGTTTTTTTTCCCTGAAAGGATGCTAAATTTTATTGAATACTTTTTTGTTGAAGATTTTTGCATCTATGTTAATGAGGAATATTGGTCTGCAGTTTTCTTTTTTTGTTGTTTCCTTTCCTGGCTTTGATATCAGAGTGATATTGACTTTGTAGAATAAATTAGGGAGGATTATGTCCTTCTCAATCTTTTCGAAAAGTTTCGGTTGGTACCAGTTTTTCTTTGTACATTTGGTAGAATTAAGCTCTGAGACCATTTGATCTTGGGCTTTTTTGGGGGGAGAGGAGATATTTAATTACTGATTCAATCTCATTACTCATTATTGGTCTGTTCAAGATTTCTATTTCCTCCTGATTAAAACTTGGGAGTATGTATGTTTCCAAGAAATTATCCACTTCTTCTACCTTTTCTAGTTTGTGGGCATAGAGATGTTCATAGCAGTCTTGGACAAACTTTTGTATCTCTGGGGTATCAGTTGTAATGGCTTTGTTTTCATTTCTGATTGAACTTATTTGAATTTTCTCTCTTCTTTTCTTGGTTCATCTAGCTAGTGGTCAATGAATTTTGTTTATGTTGGTCAATGGACCAACTTTTTGTTAATCTTTTGTATTCTTGTTTTTGTTTCAATTTCATTTAGTTCTGCTGTGACCTTTGTTATTCCTTTTTTTCTGCTAGCTTCGGGTCTGTTTTGTTCTTATTTTTCTAGTTCCTTGAAGTGAGATATTAGGTTTTTAATTTGTGATATTTCAATCCTTTTGATGAAGGTGTTTAATACTATACATGTCCCTCTTAGCATTGTTATTTCTGTGTCCCAGTGGTTTTGGTATATTGTTCCTAGTTTCCTTTATTTCAAAAAAAATTTAATATTAGTCTTGATTTTGTTATTGACTCAAAGATCACTCAGAATCAGGTTGTTTAGTTTTCATACATTTGTAGAGTTTTGAGAGTTTCTCTTTTGAGTCGATTTCCACTATTATGCCACTGTGGTCTGAGAAAATACTTGATAGGAATTCTATTTTGTTAAATGTATTGAGACTTGTTTTATTACCTAACAAATGGTCTATCATGGAAAATGTTCCATCTGCTGATAAGAAGAATGTATATTCTGTAATTGTTGGATAGAATGCTCTGTAAATGTCTGTTAGGACCATTTGTTTTATAGTCCAGTTTAAGCATAGTGCTTCTTTGTTGATTTTTCTGCCTTGCTGATCTGTTCAGTACTACCAGTAGGGTGATGAAGTCCCCACCATTATAATATGGTGGTCTATCTCTTTGGTCTAATAGTGTTTGTTTTATGAATCTGTGTGCCAGTGTTGGGTGCATATATATTGAGGATTATTAAATCCTCTTGTTGAATTGATCCTTTTATCATTATATAATGACCTTCTTTATCTTTTTTAATGTTGCTTATTTAAAGTCTGTTTTATATGATATATGTATAGCTACTCCTGCTTGTGTTTGGTTTCCATTTACATGGAATATCTTTTTCCACCTTTTTACCTGGAGTCTATAAATGTCTTTATCAGTTAAGTGAGTCTCTTGAACACAACATTTGTTTGGGGTCTATTTTTTTAATCAATATCTGTTAAGTGAAGCATTTTAGTCCATTTATGTTCAAAGTTAATATTGACATGTGAGGATCTATTCCTGCCATAATGTTAGTTGTTAACTAATTACTTTGTATTCTCAATTGTGAAATTGTTTTATAAGATCTGTGAGTTTTATGGTTTCATGTGATTTCATGATGGTGAATATCGGACTTTTGTTTCTATGGAATTCCATTGAGCATTCCTTGTTCGGCCAGTTTAGTGGCAACAAAGCCCCTTACCATTCGCTTGTCTGGGAAAGATTTTATTTCTCCTTTATTTATGGAACGTAGTTTTTCAGGATATAAAATTCTTGGATGACAGTTCTTTTCTTTGAGAATTTTGAGTATAGGATCCTAATCTCTCCTGGACTGTAAGGTTTCTTCTGAGAAGCGTGCTGTCAGTCTAATGGGCTTTACTTTATAGGTAATTTGACATTTTTGACTTGCTGCTTTAAAATTTTTTTTCCTTCACTGTATGTGTTGGTGAAGTCCTCCTTGCAATATATCTCCCTGGTGTTCACTGAGCCTCTTGTCTCTGGATGTCTGAATCTCTTGTAAGACTAGGGAAGTTTTCCTTAATTATTCCCTCAAATAGGTTTTTCACAATTCATATTTTATTTTCTTATCCCTCAGGAATACTTATGACTCTATGATTGGAATTTTTACATAAGCCCATATTTCTAATAGGTTTTGTTCATTTCTTTTAATTTTTTTCTTTGTTTTTTTCTGACTGGCTCAATTCAAAAGACCTGTCTTCAAGCTCTAAACTTCTATCTTTGGCTCAGTCTATTCTATTTTTTGAGCTTTTAATTACATTTTGTAATTCTTTCAATGAGACTTTCATTTCCAGAAATTCTTTTTTTTCTATAACATCTATCTCTTTTGTAAATTTTCAATCATGTACTGAATTATTTTTCTGGTTTCTTTGTGTTGGTTTTCAACTTTCTCTTAGATATCTTTGAACTTCTTTATAACCCATATTTTGAATTCTTTATCTGTCATTTCAGAATATTCATTCCCATTGGGATCCATTGCTAGATAGCTAATATGATAATTTGGGGATGCTGAAACAGTCTCTTTTTTCATACTGTCAGAGTTATTATACTAGTTCCTGCTCATCTAGAGAAGCCGTTACTGCTACTCTTTATATTTACTTTTGTTTGGATGGGACTTTTTTATTGTATTTTAAAGTTTTCCCCTCTTGAAGGTGTGCCTGTAATGTATGTTGTGTTTATTTGTTAGCCTCGATTTGGGGTACTTTCAGGGGGCTAAGCCTCTGTACGCGTTTCTTGGTTATAGATTATGTTTGCGTGGTGGCTTTCTCAGATGCTGATTGGTAAGTGATGTACTGGGCTGCAGTTCAACCACCCGGGCTGGCAGGTGGTGCTTGTGTGCAAAAGGCTGTTGCAGCAAGAGCTGATGGCTGTGTGCTTAGTCTCCATTTCCTCAGGCAGTGGGGTGGTCTGTGGAATGCCCAGTGCCCTGTGTTGTCTGCTCAGCCCTGCAAGAGGGGAAATAGCTGGGAGCTGGGTGGAGCTGGGCTGCCAAGTTCACCGTTTTACAACCCAATGATGAGAAGTACCAGCCCTGATGGAGGTGGTGGGGGGAGCTCATGTTGAAATGCACTGAGGTCTCTGCCATGGGGATATGGGAGGGAGGGGACTGCACCAGCGCTGTACAGTCTGGGTAGGCAGACATATGATCCACCTCCCTATCACACGACAGATAGCTTTGTGGCCAACCTATACTTCACTGCAGAAAGTTGCCACTCCTTACATGGAGGGGTATGGCCCCGCCCTCGTTGCAAGCCCAGGTATGGTAGGCATGCCATAAGTGGGGGTATAGACACTCTTAAGTGACCTGGAATGACCATTTCCCAGTATACCCTTACCAACACCCATGGAGACAGCCTCACCTGCATCTGCAGCAGGAGGGGGTGGGGAGGGGAGAAATCATCACCTCCATGTCTATTCCTGGCACTGGTGCCACTTAGTTGCTGGTGGAACTTCTTTTCTCACCTACAAAGCCCAGCGTTGCACCCACGTCTCCACTGTGGGGAGAGCAGACACCCTCAGCTCACCAGCAGGGAACTCTTGAATGGAGGTGAGCACATGCTCTGGTCTCCTTTGTCCCAAGAGGCCTCCTAGAGCACTGCACTCTCCTCAACTCTAGAGACAGTCTTCCCTGAGTGCTACAACTCTGGGAATCCAGCAGTTCTTCTTGGATCTACCAGTCCCTCTCAGACCTACCAGTCTCCTGTGGCTGCTGTAGTCTGAGTGGGTACTGGGGAATATTTGCAGGGGATCCAGCAATGTAGAGACACAAAGTCTGGGATTCCCTGGGCAGGGTAGCTGTAGAAACATTGCCACTCCTTGATGGGAGGGACATGGGCTCCACACTCCATGGAAGCCCAGGTGTGGTGGGCATGCCATTAGTACAACCACCCCCAAATGCCTGGGATGGATCGTTCCTGACACATCTGCACCAACCTGCTGCATGAGCAGTCACAGCTGTATTTACAGCAGTGGGCAATGAATGGAGGAGAATTCCCATTTCCATGCCCCATTCCCATGCTGCTTGGCCTCTGGGGTGGAACCACTCTTTTCTCTTATAGCACCCAGCTCCTCACCTGCATATCTACTGGGAGGGGTGCAAACACCTTCAGCTCACATGCAGGAAGCTCCCATGCATGGGAGGATGCACACTCTACTTTCCTTTGTCCCAAGATGCACAGAGGCACTTTGGCTTGCTGTACTTGCCCTTCCCCTAGGAGTAGCCCACCCAGAGTGTCAGAACTCCAAGAATCCCACAGTTCCTCTGGGACCCACCAGGCCCTGTGGCTGCTGCAGACCAAATGTGTCCTGGAGAATGTTTGCAGGGGATCCAGAAATGTGGAGACAGAAGGGCTGTGACTCCCTAGGCAGGACAGAGGCCGCAAGGGGTGTACAGTCAGTATGACACTTGCCACCTCAGCTTGGGTCTGATGGTAGGGAGAGTAAGCCTGTGGGGTCTGGCAGCTGTTGCACTGCCCTTAAGAAGTTCCCCAAATCGCTATCATCAGCAGCAGTACTTGGGCTCATGAGAGTCGAGGGGCTCTCCAACATTTCAGGAGCCACAGTCTGCTGCAGAGGTAAGGGGTAAGCGGAGCAAAAAGAAACAATATCACATAACTTTCCCAGGGAACTCCAAGTTCCTTGGGGGTCGATCACTGTCGAACTCCTGTTTCTGTCTTATTTTGTACTCCAGCCTTTTCCCATGAGTTCTCTGGTAGTTTCTGTCACTCTTCTCTCATATTTCACCTGGGCCATACTTATTCACCTGTAACTTTGATTCTTCTTTGTGAGGACACCTGGCAACCAATGTCTCTAGTCAGCCATTTTGAAAAAAATCCTGTATTTTCAATTTGTTAAAAATACAGGAAATATAAAAAATGCAAAGCTAAGAACTCCCTAAAAAGGAAGGACATGAGAAAGAGTCAGTTTAACGTACATTAAGATATCATATAAAACACTGAAAATTACAATGGTGTGGTAATAGTACAAGAACAGAGAAACATATCAAAGAAAAAGACTAGATATTCCAGAAATAGAAGCAAATACATGTGAGGATGAATTATACGTTAAAGGCAGCCTCTAAAATCTGGACACAGATGGACTATTTAGTAAGTGTTATTAGGACAACTGGGAAGGTATGTGGGGAAAAAAAAAACTTGGAACAATGTCACAATGTTCATTAGCATATATTTCAAACAGGCAAAAGATTTAAATGTAAGAAATAAATTATAAAAGTACTAGGAGAAAACAGTGGATAGTTCATTTTAAGTTTGGAGTGGAAAGAACTTTTAGACTTGGACTCAAAACAAAGGACATAAAGGAAATGACTATTGAGAGATAGAGAGAGAGAGAAAGACAGAGAAGTGAAGAGAGATACCAAAAGTCAAAGGGCAAATGAGCTGAGGAGAAATGTGTATGTCTCATATGACAGACAGTGCTGTTCTCTTTAATATAAAAAATCTGGACATCTGTAAGGAAAGCCCAACAATCCAATAGAAGCAAAAGGAGCAAAGAAGATGAAAATAAAGCTCACCACAGAGGAAATGAAAAATGGTTCACGTATACACAAGGAGAAAAAGAGAAAAGTAAATAGAAATCATTGCATTGGCAAATTTCTCAAAGTTTAACAATACTCTGAAGGAGAATCTATCTACTCATACAGCTATTGAGAGTGTAAATTTGTATTATCCTTATCATGGGTAAATTGAAAAAATATATTAAAATTATACATTCACATATGCTTTGACCTAGTACTTTCACTTCTCGAAATTTATACTAGCATTATACTTACCTCTGTACAAAATTGCAAATGTACAAGGCATTTTATTCCAGCATTGTTTGTATCAGGTTGAACTGTATGAAATCAACATGGATGTGGATAAATAATGGTTGAATATTGGCGGTTTCATATCGTTCATCCGGTAATAGCAGAAGATTGAAAAATCCATTAACAGGATGTGGTTCAATAAATTATGTTGCATTAAGGCAAAGTAATAACCTGGAAAGAATTAAGACAGTCTATATATACTTCTATGAAAAGATTGTCAACGTATGTTGCTATATGAAGAAAAAAGGAAAACAATAAGATTTTTAACAATAGGTATCATATAATGTATTTTGTGTAAAAATGGAAACTAAGAATATTTGTTGTATTTAATTGCATAAGCATAAAGCAACCCTCATATTTAGGGTTTAGCTTTTGGAAGGAGGTGAGTCAGGGCTTCTACATATGGTCATAACACCTGGAGGTGTGATTCGCCTGGAATTGTGAAATATATGGCCCTCATGGAGGAAAATAGGGTGAATAAGACCCAGAATGGGAAGTGGGAGAGAATTTATTCCTTGCCCATGTTTCAATATGCTTTGATATTTGAACCACATGAATGATTTACTTATTCACATGTTAAATATAAGCGATATTCATTGTACAAAATAGGGAGTTTCTTCATAATCTCTGTGGGCTAGGGGATTTTTCCTTGTTCATGTAAAACAGTAATATCATAGCATGATTAATAAAATATTCTGATTCAGAGGTACTTTATAGGTATTACCAATCTTTAATGGGTTAAAATAAAAGAAAATATGTTTAATAATTATTTCTTTAACTTTTCAAAAAATGTTTCCAGTAGCCTGCTTTGGTACAGTGACAGAAATAAGGATTTGGAGTCTCAGTTCTGCCACTTACGTATTATATGTGTGGTCTTCAGAAAGTCAGCACCTCTAAATCTCCATTTTTCTCAGTCACAAAACTAGAATAATAGTTAAAACAACCTTTTGTAAGTAAAAAATTTAGGAAAATTACTTGAATATCAAAATTTTAAAGTTTGTTTTGAGGGATATATATTCATTGTAATAGCAGTTATTAATTTTTGCCCAAAAGAATTATGGTATGTGAACTGCTATATGCATACAAAATAGAATCTTACAGACTCACAGGGAGTGGGTCAATGAGTAGAAAATAGGATAAATATGAATGTCCCAAAATGCATAATGAGCCACACTATACTTAGAGCTGGGATGGATCTTCTGCTTGTGTATTCACCATTGCCACCTACAACTACACAAAAGAGCAGGTATTTTTATTAAATCCTTGCTATTTGTTAGATTTGGTGTGGCACATTTTACACATTCTATTCCGTTTAATTGTTATAAAATCCCTGTGAGGTAGGTATTACTATCCCCATTGTATAGTTGCTCAGTAGTGAACAGCAATTAAATGTCAGATCCGGGATTTAAAAACAGGTCTTTCTGACCCCAAAGTTCAAATACTTATTAATATTCCACTTAGTTTCAAACTTGAATGGGCATCGAAATATGTTAGAAATGCAGGTTTCTGGAGATTCTGATACACTGGGCCTGAGTTACCCATGCTGTACCGTCTTTTCTAGTGGCTCTGATGCTGTTAGACAGTAGTTACTATAATACTATGCCACTCCCAACTTCCTCTTGGTATTCTCCCCTGGCACATAATTTGCAAATAGTCTCTGTTGACAAGCCTCTATGTTTCCAGTAAGATGGCCACCAAAGGGGCCCATGTTTCTTTATGCTTTGCTTTTGGGCTTTGGGGCTCCACTGTCAGCCTCTCAGACGATGATGTAGTGAAAGAAAAGGGATTGTGAAATGCGGCTTCTTTGTTAGAATGGAGACAGAGAGGTTAGAAATAATCTGGGTAATCTGGTTTCTAAATCCATCTTCAGGGATTAAAATCCTGGTCTGCAACGAGGCCTTACAATGTGTAGTTTTGAAAAGCCTCAGGGTGATTTTGATAATTAACCGGGTTTGAAAACAACTGGGCTAAATGCTTTTCAACATTTTTCCTCTGTACTCTATTATATGATTAAAGAATTTCAAAAGTCCTGCTCAAAGAGCCAAATGGTAAGTGTAACCCAACTAAATGTTGTCTTATTAGGACAATCATTTCTTTGTATTCTCAACAAGGAATTTGTGATTATTTGTTTGTACAGTCACTGAGCAAAGTGCACGGATGGCTGCAAAGAAGGGTCAAGCGTATGGAGGATGAGGCATATCCACGAGTAAAGTGTATCATAAAGTAGAAAATCTGCTGAGAACCAAGACGCACTGGAGTGGGTGCCATAGGAAATCAGGAGAGAGAGAGGAAACTGAATTTTCAGTGGGAGGATCAGCGGAACCTTCACAGAGGAAATGATATTTGACCTAAGTCTTGAAGTACGGATATGATTTTAGCAAGCCAATCTAGCATGAAAATCACAACAGGCTGAAAGAGCTGCATGAGCTTATATGGGGAATATGTTCAGATTTGGCCAAACAATTCTTTTGAATAGAAATAATAAACTAATGAGTTTCTATATGTAAATGCCATATACAAAAATATAACTAAATAAAATAATTATTATTATAATCAACTTAATACTAGAAAAGACTTACTGTAGATCAGACCTATTATACAATCTAGAAAAGTAATAATAAAACAATGCCCTACATACAAACAGGTCATCGTCTAATGCAATACAATGCAGGAAGTACTATGTAGCACAGTTATTTGTCAGCTACCGGGGAAATGCTTTCAAAATGGTATTCCACAATGTATATATACTTCAAAACAGCATGCTGTATATGATAAATACATGAAATTTTACCTGTCACTTAAAAAAATAACAAAAACAAACAAAAACTGTGTTTTATACAACAAAGGGGCTTGAGAATGGGCCTAGGAATTGTTCATATGTAATGAAGGAAAAATTTTTTTTCTCTGATCAATAAATATAGGAATTGCTGATGTATACAAATTTAATCAGCTATTTTTTCTGTGGGACTTTCTGGAGGCATTAATACTCTAAATGTGTCATGAAGCATTTCTCCAACTTCTTTCAACATGATCTCCTATTCTTTATTATTATTGCTATTATCATAGATCACCTATTAACATCTTCTTGACCATTAATTTCTGTTGAACACAGTTTTGGAAACTACATACTGGAAAATACAGTAAAGAAGTCAGTGAATTTTTTCCTGGAGGAAGGAAAGAGTTACTTCACACAAAGCTAAAGAAGGAAAATTAAAGATAGATAAATTAGGTTACAAATATCTATTGTAGTGGTAGTATATAATTTTAGTTTATTTATAAGTTCCATATTATTCATAAGTTCTATATTATTCTAAAATGGTCATATATTATATCTATTAAATAGAAATTAGACTGGTCCCTGTAGAATATCCTTTCTTTATATTAGGGCTAGGTCTCAGAAGAAGTAAAAAAAAAAACCTCTTGACTGGTAGTCATTTAGTTGAAATTGTAAGCATTCATTTCTCCAAAAGGCAGTATGTCAAGTAGTCCTGTAGGCCTCATATTTATTTTGAGCTCTTCTCTTTCAAAAAGTGTCCTCAAATATTTTTAGACTATCACGTCAAAGGGAGACTATATTAGATATATTTTTAAAATTTTTGATAGATGTTCTATTTATAATTTATTAAATGGAAGCACTTATATTATATTTTCACAGGTTTTTTTGTTTTTTTAAGTCCATGCAGATGAAAGTATTCATAGAACTGTTCTTTAAACACTAACAGAACCCTCTTTTCTCCTGGCATTCTCAAATC
>RJWJ010027234.1:0-22325 GCA_004363605.1 Indri indri
TTTTTTTCTTGTCAGCATTATACAAAACGACGTTGAGGGAACTGACTTATTCATGGACCTGCTATATCTCTATTGTAATGAATCTGACTAGAGATTGGAAATCCAGTAGAGTGGGTGTTTGTTTTTTTGTTTCATTTAATTTTAGATGCACATTTAAAAATTTTTATTTTAATCGACAGATGACAGTTTTAAATAATCAATTTTTGTAAAAATGTCCAGATTTTTCTTTTGCGAACTGTCTTCTCTCTGCACTCTAATTTCTCACAATTCTGACAGGTTTGGCTTTGATCCCAGTTACATCATTCAATAAATAATTACGGTACACTTGCTTTGTGCTAGCTACTGATCTAGCTGGCTTGGAACATACCAGTGAACAAAACAATGAAAAAAATCCTGCTTTTCTGGAACTTTTATTCTATCAGGGGAAATTAATAATATACAATACATGCAAAAAATAAAGATTAAAAATATGGTTTAACCACATTAAGTACTTTATTTTTTTTATTTTTGTTTTTATTTTTATTTTTGTGACAGAGTCTCACTCTCTTGCCTGGGCTAGAGTGCCGTGGCGTCAGCCTAGCTCACAGCAACCTCAAACTCCTGGGCCCAAGTGATCCTCCTGCCTCAGCCTCCTGAGTAGCTGGGACTACTGGCATGTGCCACCATGCCCGGCTAATTTTTATGTATATATATTTTTAGTTGTTTGGCTAATTTCTTTCTATTTTTAGTAGAGACAGGGTCTCGCTCTTGCTCAGGCTGGTCTCGAACTCCTGAGCTCAAACTACCCACCCTGAGCTCAAACTACCCACCTGCCTAGGCCTCCCAGAGTGATAGGATTATAGGCGTGAGCCACCACGCCCGGCCCACATTAAGTACTTTAAACATTAAAGTTGGGTAGCAGGGTAACCCCTGCAGCGTAAAAGTGTGCTCATGGAAGGTTTTGCTGAAAAGAAGCATTTGAGCAAAACTTAAGAAAAATAATTCCAGGCAGGCGAAACACTAGTAGAAAAAGGCCATAAAGAATGAGTGTGCTTTTTTTAAAAAAAAAAAGAAAAGAAACAAGGAGATAAGAGTAGCTGGAGGAGACACTAGGGAAAAGGAATAATAAATAGCATAGAGATTAAAAAATGACTATATTATTTATCCAGTTGAACATTTACTTTGTAATTATTTTCGCTTTAGCTCTAAGTGAATCATGATGTTCTGAAAACTGGATCTTCACATTTCTTCAGTATGGCCAGAGTGTGTGGCATTTAGGAAGAAGGCTATGCCCAGCAAATAATCAATATTCAATCAATATTTGACAATAATAAATCTTATATATATATATATATATGATTGTTAGCAGGGTATAAGAGTGATCACAGGACTAGTGAAGGTAACTTTAAAATACAAATTTTCAAGATGACTTTTAAATATGAACTGTTTTATATGAAATGCCCCTAATGCTGCTATATGGTTTGTTCTCCAGGTTTTCTAGTATATAAGAATTACATAAGATAAAGGTGATTAATTATAATTGCTTATTTCAAGACCTCAAGAGAATGGGGCAAGAGACAGTCTCTAGAGTTCATGTCTCCAAGGTTGTAACTACAGATAAATGAAAGCATGCATCACTCCCAACATGGAGAGGCCCTACCTGTACCATCGACAGGTTTGTTTTAAGATTCTAAAGACAGATTGATATTAATTTCAATCTAGACAACAACTGGGGAGGAGGAGAACTTATTATTTAGAATAAAACGGTCCTTGACAAATATATGTGAATGGGCAAGGCACAGAAAGAGCCCTCTTTGCGTAAAGCTTTGCATTGGAGGGCCTGGCTCAGCCAAGTTTCTCAACAGCCACATGGAAGACTGGTACCTGGAGTGGGCAATAGAAGAGCTCTGAGAACTTTGAGAATTTATATTTCTTTGATTTAATTTTTGGAGGAATAGTGAAGGTAGAATACACAAGTATTTAAGTAAAATGTAACATACAGAGATCTAATGGACTCTCTAGTGATAGAAAATAAAAGGGTCTAGCTTTAATTAAGATTATAAAACAGGAAACATATGTGACCCCTAAGAGCAAAATTAACAGCAAAATTGGGAGAAAAAAGAAACTATGAGGAAGAAGATTTCAGCTGTCATATTTCCTGGACTCAAAGATAAAGAAATTTTTACCAGTAATTTAATAGCAGCATTTGGGACACAAAAGCCACTACATTACATGCAACATTAGTTGAACATAAATTTTTAAATGCCGTAGATAAATGAAATATGGTATTAAAAACTTGACAATTAGAATGTCTGGCTTTGTAATGGATTAATTTTTGAGTTTGTCTTTGATACTCAAATTCTTGGGTATAGAAACTGAGAGCCATTGTGTGTCTCAATCTTGCATATGATCAGACAGCCCTTTTGATGGGCCATCTGGAAACTATTTCTCGGGTTATGTGAACAGAGATAACCTTATCAGAAATGATACTACCTGGTATGGTAGTAACTGAGAGGTGTTGGGCATGAATTAGGGAAATATAACGATTATTTCTTATTAACTGTTTTCTCATGAAATGTCTTCATAGTGCAGTACTACCTCTGGTTTTTAATCCTTCTCTTCCACAGGTGATACATGAACAGAGCGAATATCCTAGGTGCCTTGAGGAGAGATAAGAGAGGGAGAAATAGAGAAAGAAATTTATGTGTGTGTGTGTGTGTGTGTGTGTGTGTGTGTATGTGTATGAAGACAGAAGGACAGAGAGACAGGAAGTTTCTAAGTCAGAGTTTTTACAATAATTAGTTATTTTGGGGTGAGAAAATTGCCCTAAATCTTGTTTTATCTTGTGTTTAATCTTTATGCTGCTTTCTTGTATACGTCTGTGGCATGTAACTGTCATTGAACTATTTCTCATAGGCTTAGAGTCTCTAGTTTGGCCACTAATAGAAAGTGTAATTATCAATAAAGGAAACATGTTAGTATCTAGATGTAGAATATGGATCAGAGTTTGGGGTATATACATAAATACCTGCCTATGAGCATGAGGATCAGGGCTCTAGTCACGGATGTGTAGATTGGTCTTTGCACAGCACTGGGAAAGTCAAGGTTTCTCTGACTTCTATTTTGTTACCTCTAGAGCAAAGACGTAAACTAGATTACCTTTATAATCTGTTCTAATTTTATTATTTCTCAAGTAACGAGAAGGATTGATAATTAAAATTCTCTTAGTTGAGTAGAGTACTTTCTGTGAAAAATAATCACAATGTATTTTGATATCTGATTTACTACATCAGACAGACAAAAATACGTTAAAGTGATATATAGAATTAACAAAGAAGACACGGACATTAAGTATTGATACTAAAGGTGTGTGAACATACGATGTAAAAAAATCACTTTGTTTAGAAATTTTTGATTTTTATTACTCATTACAGGGCTGATGTAATCGGTCATCTTGTTATGTTAGATTTGTCTTTACGAACTTACAATGTTCAAGGAGAGCTCAAAGTACCATGCGTGGATTTGATTTAAAATAACCAAACTGCTTTGCTCTCATTTTCTTCTACCTATAAATATTAAAAATTACACCTGAGAACTTAGTATTTAACTCAATAATTGTATTTTTCTGAAGAAAAATTTTAAAAATGATTATGATATTAGCATATCTTGATATTGGTATATACTAAGGTGTTAGTATCTCTTGGCTAAGAAACACATAGATTCTGAAAGGGATATTTCGCTTCATCCTCCAGGCTCGGTAAGCGTGATTGACCATGGTTCCTATTTCCTCACTCCCCTAATGTTTTTGTTTCAGGACTGCCTTTCAGATTCTGGCAAATGGAAGTCACGTTACCATCAGACAGAAATAGAAGTGAGGCTGTGTTTACACTCTTGGGCTTCTCAGATTACCCAGAACTGCAAGTCCCACTCTTCTTGATTTTTCTGGCCATCTACAGTGTCACTGTGGTGGGGAATCTTGGGATGATTGTAATAATCAAAATCAACCCCAAACTGCACACCCCCATGTACTTTTTCCTCAGCCACCTCTCCTTTGTGGATTTCTGCTATTCCTCCATCGTTGCTCCCAAGACCCTGATAAATCTAGTCGTCACAGACAGAACCATTTCATTTTTGGGATGTGTGGTCCAATTCTTTCTCTTTTGTATCTTTGTGGTAACTGAGTCCTTTTTATTAGCTGTGATGGCCTACGATCGCTTTGTGGCCATCTGCGATCCCCTGCTCTACGCGGTTGCCATGTCCCAGAAACTCTGTGCCTTGCTGGTGGTTGGATCATACGTGTGGGGAGTAGCATGCTCCATGATACTGACATGCTCTGCTTTAAAGTTGTCTTTTCATGGTTTCAACACAATCAATCATTTCTTCTGTGAGTTCTCCTCACTGCTCTCCCTCTCTTGCTCTGATACTTACATCAACCAGTTGCTGCTTTTTGTTTTTGCCACTTTTAATGAAGTGAGTACACTGCTCGTCATTCTCATGTCTTATGTGTTCATCGTTGTCACCATTCTCAAGATGTGTTCTGCCAGCGGGCGCCGCAAAGCCTTCTCCACCTGTGCCTCCCACCTGACCGTCATCACCATCTTCCATGGCACCATCCTCTTCCTCTACTGTGTGCCCAACTCCAAAAACTCGAGGCACACGGTCAAAGTGGCCTCTGTGTTTTACACACTGGTGATTCCCATGCTGAATCCGCTGATCTACAGTCTGAGAAATAAAGACGTCAAGGATACAGCCAGAAAGATAATGGACACGAAAGTCTTTTCTTATTGAGCATGTTATTTTAGCAGAATTTGCCCCTGACGTATAAATGAAGTATGTTAATAAACATTAATTTTAAAGATATCTTTAAAATAAATAGTTAGTGTTGTACAATGGAATGACAATATATTTTGGTTTCAAGAGACTAAACTTGGCTCTATCTCTTACTTTCTGGAAAAGATCAGCAATCTCTGTATTATTTAGTATTTCGTCTATAAAACTGGCATAACATGAGTTAGTTCATACTCCGTGAAGATTAAGATATAATATACATATTGTGCGGGGCACCTTGTGTAACTTAGAAAACATTAATTTCATTCCTCTTTCTTATAGTGGAGTAGACTAGGTTTTTAATAAATATATGAATTTATCCGATAAAAAGACAAAAGCAGTTAAGACATAGTCCTTGCCTTCGAGGATGCAAAACCCAATGTTGACAACAGAGCAATGAAGAAGTGACCATTGTATAAGGCAGAAAATAATCACTAACACTGAGAGTTTGAGAGAAGGAAAAGTTCAAATCCATTTAGGTATGTTAGAAGGATGTCTTCATAAAATACGTATTGTTTGAACTTGGCCTTCAAAAAAGGAATGGGTAGAGTTTTAGGGCATACATTCCAGTAAGAAAGGAGTTTTATTCATAAGAAAAGGGCATGAATAAAATCAAGGTGGTAAGAAATGTAATGCTGAGTCAAAGATCATAGATATTTTATTGAGCAATCATGGTATAACATGGGTGTGTGTTGTATCGTGTATACAAGTTAGTGGACATGAATGTAAATTTGAATAAGATGTGGTGTATATTATGAATGTGTTTTTAAAGGGGCTCCAGTGTGAAAATGTGATAAACTGTGATAGACTTCACCAAAGGCCTAGAAATGACAGGTCAGATCTTAGAAGATCTTATGCCAAAGTAGGGATAGTGAATGCCTGCCCAGCCTGTGCTTACTTCATGCTGGTATTCTTCCTACAAAAATAGCACAAACTTTATCAATCCTATATAAACTTTTTTTTTTCACTGAGCATGGAAATGCTCTGTGAATTCTTCTCAACAGAATTCTAACTCACCTTTAAAAAAAGTGTTTGGAGTAGTTTTAAGTGTTGAAAGCCAACTGTCTACATAAATGTATTCAAAATAAAATGAAAATCAGGCAATGATTAGTATTAAGATCTATTTAATATGGCAAATGAAAAATGTCAGCTCTCTCTTACCTTAATAACTCACTTTTTTTTTTTTTTTTTTTTTTTGAGACAGAGTCTCACTCTGTTGCCCTGGCTAGAGTGAGTGCTGTGGCATTAGCCTAGCTCACAGCAGCCTCAAACGCCGGGGCTCAAGTGATCCTATTGCCTCAGCCTCCCGAGTAGCTGGGACTACAGGCATGCGCCACCATGCCCAGCTAATTTTTTCTATATATTTTTAGCTGTCCAGATAATTTCGTTCTATTTTTTTTTAGTAGAGACGGGGTCTCACTCTTGCTCAGGCTGGTCTCGAACTCCCGAGCTCAAACAATCCTCCTGCCTCGGCATCCCAGAGTGCTAGGATTATAGGCGTGAGTCACCACGCCCGGCCAATAACTCACTCTTGCTTAAATAACTTGTATACCTTTCTCCTTTCTACTCACCGTGTCCAGATAAAATTCCAAACACATCGTCAATGTAGTGGAAGAAATAAAGTTCTTGTTTTGTTAATAGAGAAAACATAACTGGGGAAACAATTTTATATGGGCTTAATGAGATTATTTGGAATACTCGTATTATTTTGAATTTATGATTATTATTAAAATGTTCATTTCATATATATTATTTGATAAGGAATCAAACAATTATTGTAAACTGAAAAATAAAAAAAATCATAAGAAATTGTGTTTTAGATATTGGATATCTAACAAGGAAATGCTTTTTCTCTTGACTTCTGTTTCTCTGAGCACTCAAAAATTTATCTTTCATAACATCTGGTACTTGTACAATTTCTAATTTTCTTTGAAATATGTACATAATATTACTGTTGAATTGAATTTTAAATTCCACATTCTTCTGGGAATCCTGAAAAGCTGCCATATGAACAAGCACAAACCAGTGTATTTGGTAACGGGAACAAAAAGCCCACATCCCCATCACATGAGCTGCCACCTAGTGAACTGTGAGACCTCAGGGTTACTCTCTCAGACGATATGACTTGCAACCTGATATTGGTCACACAGACAAGGCAAGGCAAAGTCAGCCATGCCAGGGTCAGATCAGCGCAACTACCAGGATTATCCATGCAACAGTGTCACAAGCAGTAAAAGGCTGTTTTCAACCAATAGGTTTTGGGGTGTTTTGTTATGCGGTCATTATAGTAAATCATTCTCTCAAATTCTCAGAAGGTTACCAAAAATACTTCCCTAATTCTTATCCTATAACAATTAAGGACATCTGTACTTATTCCACAAAGAGGCAACTCATTGAAAACAACATAATTTGTTTTAAATTTAAAATTGCTAATTTCATTAAAACTTGTTACTATAATATTTTAAATGGTATTATCTTATGCGATTTAATATATTTCACCAAAAGCTTAGTGCTTCATATTTATATTATTCAATTTATGAGTGGTGATTGTGCAATTAACTCCAATCAAATTTTTAAATATAAAATAACTTTTAAAATCACCTCCCATCTCTCTAAGATAAATAGATCAGCAAAGCGGATTTCCTGTGAACGGGTTGCCTGGATGACATAAGGCATCACTGCCAATATCGTTTTTTATAGATACTCTTTCAGCTTTTCTGTCATAAGCCTCTCTCATTTTAAAGGAAAACATTTTGTGAAAATAGCATGGTGATACAGTAAGAACAAAATGAATAGGCATTAAACAAATGTTTTCATTATTGTACTATATATCTGAGTATATATAATATACCATACATGTATATGAGGGCTGTCAGGAAAGTATCCAGCCATGTAACTGTTCTTGTTATATTAATGAACTCTGGCTGTATACTTTCTGGACAGCCATCATATATCATATATACACTCATACTACACAGCCCATAGGTGATGGATATATTGGCTAGAATATATGTAGAATGCCATTCTTTTCCATAAAAAGACATTTAGACGCATCCAGAGAGAAGCAAGAAGTCATACCATGGGTTCGAAGTGCCTTGATTAAAGCAAACTTCAGGCCTCATGGATAACAGCATATTAAGTGGCCTTTATGTTTTAGATTCTGGATGATTGCTTTGGTTTTTCCCATCAGAGTAATTCACATAGTTAGATGTGAATGTATTCTAGAAATACTTTGCTTGCGAAGGGTGAGAGAAAGGGAATGCAAGAATTCTAGGTGGAAAAGGAGAACCAGAAAGCCTCTTAAATTTAGGGAATTCTCTGATAGATTAATTTTAGGAAAACACATATAGATTGTTGAAATTGTGGAAACTGATTACCTGTAACTCGTTGCATCCACAGAATTCTTAAAGTGTTTGGTGTCTGTAGGGGCACACAGGTGGTGGTATGAACACTAATACTTCACGTTAACATTGCTGTATGTAGTCAGTAAAGGAGCAGACCTGAGAGAGATCTCTGATGGTTACTATGGGGTGAGCCACCCCAGAAACACCATGGAGCTGCGTTCTTCCTCACAGTCATTGGGTGGTACAAACCAATCAGCAGCATAAGGCCTCTTTCTACCAAGGGGTCTGTGTGTGACTTTGGGGTAAGTTACATTTGCTGTATCTCAGTCACCTCATCTGTAAAAAGGGATAACTGTACTGATCTCTCTTATTTTTATATATATGAAATATGTTAATAGTTGTAGTTAGAATAGGTCCTAACACATAGGAAATACTCAGTAAATGTTAGCAATTATCATTATTCTCAGTAAAAGAAATTCATTGTTCCCACCCCCATTTTGGTAATTGGAAGATCTCTTGTGTGGCTTCAGATCCTACATCCTTTAGGAAAGAGCTTTTGAGTATAAAGCAGACAAAGTTTAAAAGACCTATTCATACATTTCATAATGGCCATGTGAGTACTGGCTCACAGAGGTGATGCTTGGATGCAGCATATAATGCTTTACATGAAATTCATCATGGATCTGAATGTAACTGTGTTATGTTATAACAACATGTACCAAGTTGGATTGTTTTCCCCCCTGTTTATATTCCATAATGGTCAATAATTGTTGAAGTCCCAAGGTAGAGTGGTTTCCTTGATATCTTGTTGATATTTCACAGAAATCAATGATTGTCTTGGGAAGCTTATGGAACATGGCCCTAGAGATTCACACACACATAAATAGAAAGAACGTAACATTTTCCATCATAGCATATTCAGAAACACAGGAAGCAGCATCTGTCCAATAGTTTGCTTGGTTGGACTACACTTTGTATTTTGAGGAATGGAAATGAAAAACATTTTCTGGGAAATGGAAGCTATATGTATTTTTCTCATCAGGTAATTTATTACAGTCCTTGTAGGAGAAAGAGGAATTGTAAATGAGGGCAGGATTATTAGACGATTTTTTTAAAAAAACCTGTATTTTTCCCTTCTCTTAATTAGAAATTATTAATATTTTAAGGAGTGCCCTATTTTGAGCACTTCTTAATGAAAATATTTTTCTATTTGTGTATTAAGAGACAACTTGATGGGAAATGGGAAAAATCTGCAGAATCAAATATCTTGTAACAGATACTAGTGTTATAGGGAAATGGTGTGAACAAATTGGGATGAATGCTTGTTTCTCTCTCCCTCCCTCTTCCCCTCTGTTACCCTAATTCCATCTATGTGAGCTGGTAGAGACTGCAACAGAGATCATCTGGACTGTCACCCTGATGCTGAGGGTGGCAGTGAGAGTCCTACAGGACTGTTTATGGAGGGACGTGGACACAAGAACCACTTGTGAGGCAGGGGGAAAAAAGCATCATTTTGGCTTTGTGAAAAGCCCTCTGAAATGTCTCTCTGTGCCAGGTTTCTCTACTATGGTGCTATAGACATTTTGGTCCAGAGAATGTTTTGTTGTGCGTGTTGGGGGCAAGTGGTTGTGGGGTGGGGACCCTCATGAGCATAGTAGAATGTTTAGCAGCATCTGCATTAGGTGTCAGAGTACCTGCTCCCCATTGTGACAACCAAAAATGTCTCCAGACACTGACAAATATGCTGTTGGAATTAAAGTCACCCCTGGAAAGACACACTGCTCTATGGGCAATTAACATCCTGATTTGTCTGTTTAGACATGAAAACAGGAAAGAGTTTTCAAAATTATAACAGCTTTGAACTCAGGGAAAGACAAATAACTCACTTTTCCTCGTCATTTGAAGAGCGAAAACAATATCATCAGAACAATTATTTGTTCCCAAACTAGGATTTAGTAATATATGTATCCTGCACATCTTTGGAATAGGTTCAAATTGGAAAAAATGCCAGGCTGTGTTGGGCTCTAGCCCAATTCTTTTTCCTCTGTGAATATTGCACTGGTGCCTCTATAGTCACGTAGGTATCTACCAAGGGTTGGGAAGACAGAGAATAAATGAGGAGCATCTCACTCTCTGTAATTGTTCTGTGTCAAAGGCCTGGAATGTATGAGTCCCTCATTAATAAATTATACCCTAGTCCCTATTCCACCACATAATACTTATGTTTTGGGAATTCAGGCAAATTTATCAATTCCTTAAATAAACAATAGGAAGAAGATATTTATGTGCATGGATGCTGCAAGGATTAAATACGTAATGCAGTGTGTGTGTGTGTGTGTGTGTGTGTGTATACGCATAATATTTTGTCTGTACTATCTCGCTGTTTTTTACCTTTAAGTTTTATTACAGTCATTTTTCATGTCATCGAAAATGATACAAAGTTACCAATTTATTTAGCCTTATATTTTTGTCACTATATTTTTATCAATTATATACTATGATTTTGATAATTTCCCTGTTGTTTGACACTTTATTTCTAAGTTTGAATATCATAAATAATGCTGCAAAGCAGCAGAAGACATTTTAAAAATAATTTCTAATGCATATCTTTGATTGGTTCTTCAAATAGATTCAAAGCAGCAAATTCATTTACAAAATAGATCTTTTTAAAGCTGATGAGTCATAATTACAGTAATGTTGCAGTGAAGGGTACCAAATCCCTGAACCATGGCTGATATTGAAGAGTGTAATTAATAAAATTGCTATAAATATTTTATGGAGAAAATGTTAGTATAGAGTATGATTTACTTATTCCCTCTAAAATATAACAACAAAACATGAACACTTGTTGGTTAACAATCTTAAATAAGCACATCTTCCACTACATCAATGGGAAAGCTCAGAAAAGGTACCATATAGATAAAAAATTATCTCCTAACATCCAAATATTTGGAATCTGCCTAGAATGAAGAATTTGAATTTCACAGAGCAATAAGGCTAATTAAATAATACTTTCATCTCTTTTCTAATGATTCAATAACAAGCTCTCAACTGTGAAAAACTAATTGCAAGAATCATACAAGTTCATATAAATGTTAATGTTTTTGTTTGATCTCAGAACCGTGAGTGTTATACATTTGTATTATAAAATTACACAATGTCTGTACTTCTAAATTTAACCAAAGTCCTATTCTTTGTTGATATAATTAACAGTCCAACTTCATCTGATATATTTTAATAGGAGACAGACAAAACCAAATTTTGGATCATACAGTGGAAAACGACTTTGAGGTTTTTGTCCTCCAGTTATAAAAAATGTGGGGACATGGGCAAGGAAAACTGCACCACTGTGACAGAGTTCATTCTCCGAGGACTATCAGATGCCCCTGAGCTGCAAGTCTTACTCCTGCTGATGTTCCTTCTCATCTATGGAGTCACAGTTTTGGCCAACCTGGGTATGATTGCACTGATTCACGTGAGCTCTGGGCTTCATACCCCTATGTATTTTTTCCTCAGCCACTTATCCTTTATAGATTTCTGCTACTCCTCAATCATCGTGCCAAAGATGCTGGCTAATATCCTCAACAAAGACAAATCCATCTCCTTCCTGGGATGCATGATGCAGTTCTACTTGTTCTGCTCGTTTGCGGTCACTGAGGTCTTCCTGCTGGCTGTGATGGCCTATGACCGCTTTGTGGCCATCTGTAACCCACTGCTGTATATGGTCACCATGTCTTGGAAGCTCTGTGTGGAGCTGGTATCTTGCTGCTACCTCTGTGGAATGCTGTGTTCTCTAATACACTTGTGCTTAGCTCTAGAGATCCCATCTTATAGATCAAACGTGATTAACCACTTCTTCTGTGATCTACCCCCTCTGCTAAGACTTGCTTGCTCTGATGTCACTGTGAATGAGGTGTTGCTGTTCATCGTGGCCGGTTTCAATGAGGTCATTACCATCGTGATCATCCTCACTTCCTACTTGTTTATTCTCATCACCATTCTGAGGATGCGCTCTGCAGAGGGAAGGCGCAAAGCTTTTTCCACCTGTGCCTCCCACCTCACGGCCATTGTGGTCTTCCATGGAACGATCCTTTCCATTTACTGCCGGCCCAGTTCCAGTACCAGTGGGGATGCTGACAAAGTGGCCACAGTGCTCTACACTGTAGTGATTCCCATGCTGAACCCGCTGATCTACAGCCTGAGGAACAGGGATGTAAAGGAAGCTCTCGGGAAAGTGCTGGGCTCCAAAATATATTCATAGAGGAGATTTTATTAGCAGGGTTCAGGATTCCAAAGTGTAGGAGGGCTGCAGTGTTAGACTTAAGGAAACTTTGTAGTTGTGAGCAAGTCTTTTTGATTCATTCATCTTTGTGCTTTTTAAATTTAAAAGAGATATTAAACATACTTCAAAGTTTAAAATATGAGTGAATTCAATTTCAATGATAACATTTATTTTGAAATACTCCTTTCAGAAGAGTGGATCACATTTTATTTTTAATGTATGCTTTCACATTAATGATGATCCTATTATTAATTATATAGAAGATGACACTGTTTCCAAGTCTCAGAAATGCTGCTTCTGAAATATTCCTCACCACATACTTTTCTTCTTTGAGTCCATTAGCATTTCATAATTCACTTATTACAAGATTTAGCATCATTAAACATTCCCACAATAAATAAACTTTGATAATTAAGCTATGACATGATAACTTCTGTACTATGAATGGTAAGATATACACAATCACAGAGAAGTTATAATATTAATAGATGCAAGTGTGTCTTAGAATCAATTAAATATGGTATGGACTAAAATGCCAATGCTCTTTGCTAGAATTCTGTCAGGAAAGAGAACACTGGGGTCCATGTTATCATATGTTTTCCATTTAATTTCCATAGCATAGTCATGACTTTCCAGTTCATGACTATTTGATCCTTGTAAGAAAGGTCTAAGGTGATAGCACAGAGTGTCCAGGATCCACACTCTAGCTGGAGGGCAAACCATGTAAATGCATAAACAGGTAACTACAGCTCACTGTGGCCAGAGCACTAATGAAACAAATGCTGATTCACTGAAATTGTGACCATCAGAGAAAAATAGACTTGGTCTGGCAGAGTCAGAAAATGTTTCACGGAAGGTTTCACAACTCAGCAGTGTTTTGATGTATGAATAAGCTAAATGGTTAGTTAACTATAGACAAGTTGATGTGACATAACACAAATGCGCAGATGTGTAAAACAGGATAGATATTGATATTTATGGAGACTAAAATTTGTACAGAAAAGTGAGGGAGAATAAGTCTAGTAGAGAAGCCTTTGGATGACATTTTTAGGAACATGGAAATGCACATATAAGAGATTGGAAGTCACTCAAATTTACAAACAGAAGAATGATTTGGTCATTATAGCTTTTTAAATTGAATTTTCATAGCATAGTCAAGACTTTCCAGTTCATGACTATTTGATCCTTACACTAAAGGCCTAAAAATAAACTAAAATTTATTTAGTTTAGTTTAGTTTACACTTATTTGATGTACTTAATTTTTTTGAATAAGTGATATATTCACATGGTCTACTTCTCTTCTTTTATCTCAGCCATGTGAAAAATACCTAGTATGGGCATCCAGAGATATTTCATGCATATTCAAACAAATATATAAATATAAGTTGGTTTATTTTGTAAAGAGTTATGTTAATGTCATTGCAGCAGACATATATGAAGATGAATTTATAGGCATAAAGACCAATTTGGAGTCTATTGAACAGACAAGTGTTAGATAATAATACGACCTAAAGAATTTTCAGGGTTGATGAAGAAGATAATCAAGAATTTCATGGAAATGTGGCATTTGAAGGGATTTCGGAGTCTGAATGGCTTGATGACAGTTGTATGATCAATCAGAAGCAAAGAAAAATTTCACAGTAGACATTATATATGCTTACAGGATATTTGGGATGTTGGCAATAACTTTAAACATTCTAATATACTGGTTCTAGTCAGATGTACCTGCTTCTGGGGACACTGAGAAATTAATTCCAAACATTTGTAGTCCTGTCTTCAGTATATATGAAGAGATGCTCTGTAACTAATATCCCTGGCAGGAATATAACTGAGTAGCCCAGAGACCTGAGGACAGAGTCTCCCTGCTTCTCTAAGGTGATTAACAAGGGGGAAGTTAGGCTTTCCAAAGACCAGGGGCATGGCAGATATTTAAGAAATAGTTGTCAAGCAAATAAAAAAGATAATTCCTGCTACAATTTGTTATTATGCCCACAAAGACAGGGAGATTATGGGAATGATCAGGAAGCACAGGGAGAGGACATTTAAACTTTCAAGTTAACTTTTACATAAAATGTTTCTAAAGCTGCTAGTGTTTTCCTTCAGGTTTTCCATGGAACCAGAATTACATCAGAAAAGAGTATTTAATTTTAATTGCTTGTTTGGAGGCCCCTGGGAATAAGGTAAACATTTTTTTCTATGTCATGATGCCACTGGGAGTGGCAGTAGAAATAAAAGTCTTAGCATCTCCCCAAAATACGCTCTCCAGAGGCAGCAGGGGGCTGCCTTTTGCACCGGCAGGTTTGTTTACAGGTCTGAGAAAACAGATATTCTTTTCTATGTAAGGTATCTAGAAGATGCCTTAGGTTTTGTGGTTTCTGCATGGGAGCCATAATTTGGGGGATATTTCAAGTCACTGTAGAGAGTACGTATCTGGACATCTGGGGAACAGGAAGTGTACTCTTTCTACACTTGGTATAGAGCTTTGTTTAGAGGGCCTGGCTTAGCTAATTTTGTTTCCTGGCAATTGGAGAATTGAAGGTCCCTAACAGTTTTCAGCAATATATACCCCCTTGCTTCTGTAAATTTTTAGAAGAGTTGTCTAAGACAGATAAGTATTTAAATAAAAATAAATTAAAAACCATAAAATGAACCTTCTGGAGAAACACCATAATGATGACTCAATCTGAATAAGATTGTGGATCAAGGGAAAAAAATGCTGGCTCATGAGGGCAAAAACAAAAAGAAAACGAGAAGATATGATAAGGAAGAAGACTTTAGATACCACGTTGCCTGGATTAAAAGATAATACAAATTGGTTAATCCGTGTAATAGTGAACCATGATATTTAAATTGTACAGTAGTCTTAAGTAAATTAGAACAGAAGAAACATTGCAATCTGTTAGAATGAAGGGAATAAAGCAGTAGCTCTTAACAACAGAAAATTATGCGTTCCCTAATCCTCCTCCTAAAGGGGACATTTGACAATGTCTGGAGACATTTTTTATTTTCTTATCTGGGGTTGGGGACAGTGAGGCTCTCATCAAATGCATAGAAACCAGAGATGCTGCTGTACATGCTACACTTCACAGGGTAGCTTCCCACAGCAAGGAATAATCCAGCATGAAAATATCAACACTGCTGAAGTTTAGAAACCCTGAAATAGGGCAATAAGGATGAGCTTTAAGCTAGGATTGACTGGAAAAGATTGCCTTCTCATTGCTCCTTAAATCTTTGGACATCTGAACACATAGCACCATGGAGAATTCTCAGTGTTGCATGAGACATGAGATCTTTAGTGCTGGGACATTTAGAACATATTTCTTGGATTGAAGAGTCAGAGATGACCTTATGAGAAATGATAGTTTGCATAAGAAGTCTTCATTATAAGCGGATATGATGCAGGTGATTCTTGGTATGAGTGGCTTACAGTACTAAAACAAGGAAAGTTCCAGGTGAACCAGGTTGCGTTGGTTGCTATAAGATTCTGAGTTGTTCTGGATATAGGGTTGCCAGATTTAGCAAACAAAAATAGAGGATTCCAAATTAGATTTCAAGTTCAGATAAATAAATAATATTTTTAGTATGATGTCCCATGAATTATTTCAGACATACTTATAGGAAACAATTCATTATCTATTTAAGATTCAAATTTAACTAAGTCCCTGCATTTTATCTAATAACCCTACCAGGGCACAGATTTGAAAAACCCCACCATTCTCTTTGTATTAAAAATTCCTTTCTCATGGATGTCTTAGGAGTGTGATGACATCTTAAGATTCTCATTCCTATTCTTGACAGGTAATAGAGGGACATAATGAATTGTTCCAGCTGACTTAAAGGGAGAGGAGAGAAAGGCCTAGAAAAAGAAAGAGTCTTTGTCAAGCTTTATGGGTTTTTAATAATACTTATTTCTGAATGGGGACATTTCTGTAACTTCCATTCTCTCTGTTTCATCTTGACACAGATATTGAGAACATCTCTGAGGTCCTCATCACTTCCACTGAACTGATTTCCATAGTTTATAATCTAAAGATTATCTTAAAGGTGGTCAAAAGAATTACAAAGTGAAGTATGAAAATGTGATTGTTAAATAAAATGTAAGATCTCTATGTGTAATGAAAGACTGACACAGAGGACTGGATATATGACTAAGAGTCAAGGACACTGGGTTCATTGATCATCCAATATGTATATGTCATTGGGCAAGCTATGGCTTCTTCAAACTTCTATTCACACATCTGTAGAATAAAGTCGATAGTCATTGTTGAAAAAACATAAAATATTATTGACTTTTGTTTGACCTATTTAGTCGAAAAGAGAAATAATAATTAAAATGCTAAACTAATAATTAACCATGGATATAAATGATAATTATAAGACTATTCATTCACTAGATCATAATATGTGCACATACTATTACATGAACAATAGTTATAATTATAGAGGCTATTTCAGATGCTTCCACTTTTCCTCAGTAAATGTAGTACTAAAATAACAAGTTACTTCATTTTGCTAGACTTTTCTTTGCAGAACTCCTAAAATTCAGTGGGATTTTAGTGTCCTACATGAGGGTTTGATTGCATGTTAGCATCCAAATTGCTTGAGTTAATAATTATTACACTTGTTTGTTTTTAAAGTTATATTAAGAACATGAGCAGAACTAATTTTACAATTTTTGAGAAACTGACATTTATTTGTTAATCTATTTCCGAAACTCTGGTTCCTCCTGTCATGATGCTTTTAGCAGGACATTTAGCAGGACAATAACAGAGAATTATTTGTGTGACCTTATATTCTGCAAAGGGGATAGTTAAGCATGCTTTATGTGTCAATCACTTTCCATATTTTATTTCCAACATTGCTTTTCAGATTGCACCAAAGGGAAACATGTTTCTGACAGAGAGAAATATAACTTCTGAGGCCACATTCGCCCTCTTGGGCTTCTCAGATTACCCGGATCTGTGGGTTCCCCTCTTCTTTATATTTCTGGCAGTCTACACCTTCAGCGTGGTAGGGAATCTTGGGATGATTGTGATCATCAAAATTAACCCAAAATTGCACACTCCCATGTACTTTTTCCTCAGCCACCTCTCCTTTGTGGATTTCTGCTATTCCTCCATCATTGCTCCCAAGATGCTGGTGAACCTGGTTGTACAAGACAGAACCATTTCATTCTCAGGGTGTATGGTGCAATTCTTTTTCTTTTGCACCTTTGTGGTGACCGAATTAATTCTATTTGCTGTGATGGCCTACGATCGCTTTGTGGCCATCTGCAATCCCCTGCTCTACACGGTTGCCATGTCCCAGAAACTCTGTGCCTTGCTGGTGGTTGGATCATACGCGTGGGGTGTAATATGTTCCTTGACACTCACATGCTCTGCTTTAAAGTTATCTTTTCGGGGTTTCAACACAATCAATCACTTCTTCTGTGAGTTATCCTCCCTGATATCGCTCTCTTGCTCTGATTCTTATCTCAGCCAGTTGCTGCTTTTCATTGTTGCTACTTTTAATGAGATAATCACACTACTCATTATTCTCATGTCTTATGTGTTCATCGTTGTCACCACCCTGAAGATGCACTCAGCCAGTGGGCACCGCAAAGTCTTCTCCACCTGTGCCTCCCACCTGACCGCCATCACCATCTTCCATGGCACCATCCTCTTCCTCTACTGTGTGCCCAACTCCAAAAACTCCAGGCACACGGTCAAAGTGGCATCTGTGTTTTACACAGTGGTGATTCCCATGCTGAATCCGCTGATCTACAGTCTGAGAAATAAAGACGTCAAGGATACAGTTAGAAAGATAATGAACACAAATTTTTTTTCATATTGAATGTGTGTGCTAGTATACATTTTATTTGGTTATTTCACAACTTCTTATGTTTTTTGAATGGACAGTGCATCAAGGGTTCATTTAAAAAAACAAATTTTCAAAAATGAAATTTTGTAATGGGATGACTCTGAGTTTTCAGTTAGAGAGACTATTCTTGGCTCAGCTTGTATAAGCAAGACAGGATTGATTGACCTTGACTGTAGTCTTTGTCTACAAAGTGATATAAAATAATTTATTTCATAAGGTTTCATGTGGTGCAAATGAAAATGTAGACAATATATCTGACATATTATAGATGTGCAATATAGACTAGTTCTCTCATCCTTTCTTTCCTGGTAACTGACAGGTTATAGGTGCTAATTAAACAATCAATTTTGTATTATAAATTTAATGAAATAAATGGAATTTAGGAAAAAATAGACCCACCATTTAGGACCTCAAAATCCAGTGGTGTTGGTAAATATCATAATAGGATTTACGGGGAGAGTACTTCAAATCTATTTGGGTATATAAAAGGTATTACTTTATAATTATGTGCTATTTTAATTTGGCCTTAGAGGATGGACAGATTTTTAAGAGAAACAAAGGGGCAAGACAGAAGTCTTATTCAGGAGTAAAGTGCATGAACAATGTTCAGGAGGTGATTCTGTTAAGTCAATGCTTCAATAAATATTTTAAGGGACAATTTTATACTATATACTTGCAAGGTAGATTTCTAGGGGCTCAAAGGAATGCACAATTGAATATGATGTTGCTACTATTCTAAATTATTTCAGAAAAGAGTTCTAGTGTGGACGATGAAAGGATTTATAAAAGGTTTAGAGATAGTAGATTGCTTCTTGGAATGTGGAGAACAAAAATAGGATGGTATGTTCACTTTCAATGTTTATGATTCTTTTCCATAACCTTTCAATCAGAATGAATATTCATAGGGCAGGTTGAACAAGGGTATATGACAATTGTATTCATCAGGACTCTTTAGACAGTCTTCAAAAAACAATTGGATGAAGTTGTTATAAGTACTGAGAGCTAATTGCCCTGCTTACGCTCGAATGTTGCTTTAAATTAACTGCCATTTTAAATTATAATTTAAACAAAGAAATAAAGATCAAGATTATTGTGTATATCAGGGAGGTTTGATATTCCTTTAATAAATATAATATTTATCATAGAAAGTCCTCATTCATACACAGAGGTATCTAATTTGGAAATTTTATAATATAATATTTACCTTTTCTCTCATCTCATCTATCATATATTTTATTTGAATTACTTATAAACAGTCTTCCTGTGTTCTATATTCTTTGCATCTTTGGATAAAATTCCAAATTAAGTCCAAAAACTATTGAAAGAAGAAGTTCTGTCTGTTTTGGAAGGTAAAATGAAAACCGGTCAACATTTTATACTGGCTGAGTGAAACAATTTGCATCAGTTATGTGATTATAAAGTTATCATGATGAATTAAAATCACTTTTTTAAAGTTAATATTTGGATATGTAATATTATCCAACATTATTTATATATTCACAAATAAATTGCTGCCACTACATATTGTCATCTAATTGATCTTTAACTTACCTGAAGCAATGGTAGTAACATAGTAGAAAAGTTATATTAATCTTGATTGGAATCAATGATGAATAATCAATTTTCAAAGTATAAATTTTTATATGTCTTTCCTTACTTAGGAAAGGATGATTACATTTTTGGGAAGCTTAAGAAATACAATCTCCTAAATTTCTATTCTGAGGAAATGGCGATACATACTGTTTAAGGGCTCTGGTCCATTATTTAAAATTTGTGGGAAATATAATCAAGACAGCATTTGGGGGCTGAACCAAATAAACACTGTTGTAAAATTTCATATTCTTCATTCTTTAAATTTAAATTTCGAAATATCTTGGTAGCTCCTATACCTGCAGGTACAGCATGATTTATATTAGCTTTATTCAATTATTTTATTCATGTGCCTCTTAAAAGATTTAATTTTGAAAATCTACATAATTGTTACAATTCTTAGTTCACTTCAAAGATAAATTATTGTAAATTAAATGAAGAAGAAAAAATTATAATCTTGGTGCATACCATGATTATCTGGTGTCCACTATGATTAATTTGAATTACATATATCATCAGAATTCATATCATTCATTTGTCCCTGAACTCACACTGAAATTCCACTTACTCTCCACATTGTGTCTCTTATTAATCATGTGACTATTTTACTTTGCAATGAAAATTTTATGTAAATTGACCTTTAATTCATGTGGTAATAAAACTTCATGTGAATTTTATCTGCAGTAAATAATATTACAATAATCATTACCCCATTCCTATTCAATAACAAATATATTACAAATTTTCATAAAAAATTCAAAAATAAACTATAAAATATCAATAGAAATGCATCTTTTAATTACATGTATTGAGATGCATTTTACTTTTTCTTTATTTCAATTAGCATAATTATCCATGAGTAATATTTTTATTGCTGGAATAACACAGGTTTCAGAATCCTTAAATTTGATAACATAATAATATTATTGTATATTTTGAAATAGCTAGAAGAGAGTATTTGAATGTTCTCAGCATAAAGAATAGGTAAACATTTAAAGTGATGGATATATCGATTACCCTGATTTGGTCATACACATTTTATGAGTGCATGAAAATATCACATGTACCCTGAAAAAATATATCTCAATTATTTAGCAATAAAAAAGTTAATAAACAGATGGAAAGAGAATTGTGGGTTTTTTGTAATAGCAATGCCAGTCAATATCTTTTAGTATCACCCACATGATATGTCAAAATCCTTATGCGTTCTTATCATCCGTGATCATTTTAGTAATTGACTATATATGATTGTATCCCTTTTATTTGTCGATGAAGGCATGCTTGGTAATATTATTTTCAAATGGACTTGCTATTCAGTTATTAGAGAAGTTCACTTTCTCAGCTTTAGAGAAGTTTATAAAAATGTTTTTAGCATGATTATTAAATGACGAGTAAAAAAAATTTTAAATCTATTTTATCAGACTTCTGGCTTCAATTTAAGAGGTAGCATCATAGAAAGAAATTTGTTCCCAATATTATAGCACTAAAAGTGATATTCTTCTAGAATTAGATATTTTGAAAACTCACAACTTTCTAGAAGCCATCAGATAGCTTAGGTCACTGCGCAACCAAGTAACATAAGCATAGAGTAACCAGTAAAAATATTCCATTCTTAGGGGAGGGAGAAGAATCTGGAGAAAGGTCCTCTCTGAGGTGTATGTGCAAAGGGAAGACCTAAAGCTTAAGGTGAACTAGGCATCCAGAATCTCTGGCAAACCAACCACCACCTAAAATACAAGGTAACGTGAGAAATCTGTAACTTGTGGTACATTGAGACGCCCATAGTATCAACCGAACTGAAGTCCAGCTCAACTGCCCACGCTTACTGCCAAGCAAAGGAAATGAGTCAATTACCCAGAAAAAATATCATTCACTCAATGTCTATTACCCTAAAAATAATGATATTCACTCTTAAACAAAATTATACATCCATATAAGTAGAGAAAAACAACTTAGTGTAAGAAAACAAAGAAATGAACAGAGTCAGATTCGGATATAAGCTTGATGGTAGAAATATTAGGCAATCTAAAACAACTAAGATTACTTAGAACTCCAGTGGAAGATGAGCACGACATGCATGAATAGATGGGGGATTTCAGCAAAGTCATGGGAACTATAAAACTGGATCAATAAAACAGCTAGAAATTACAGTAACAAAGTAACAGTGATAAAGAACGACCTTGAGAGGTATAGCAGTAGTCTCAACATAGCTCAACAAGATATTAGTGAAATTAAAGATAGATCAATATAAAATTCCAAAAAGGATACATAAAGAGAAAAAAAGTGAAGAAAACATCCAAAAGCTGTTTAACAATATCAAATAATAACAATAACTATAATTGGAAATGTAGTTTTCTTCCAAGATAAGAGGATCAGGGCAGAGGGATCATGTATAGAGATATGGCTAAGAATCTCTTTGAAATTAACAAACAACACCAAATCAT